>JAOTQH010258856.1:0-11378 GCA_025631255.1 Cornus kousa | reverse complement strand
AAAACCCCTAAAATAAAATATCTTCAAAAGATATTTATGAAAAACACCCCAAGAAAAGAAAAAGTTTTCAAAGAACTTTGTATCCATGCCCCTATGGACACCGGGAGCAACCAGAGTACTTTTCTGCAAAAGTAAAAATACGTATTTCGTGGAAACCACTTAGAATGAAGATACGTGAAATTTAAACCAACTCTAAACACAAGAAGTGTGGTTACGCCAATAAAGTGACAAATAAGGAAAAGACGAAATAGGGAAAAAGACGGAATAGGGAAAAGGACGAAAAGTGAATAGTGTCGAAAAACGAAAAATATGAAAATGACTCGGTCCTCAAAGGAAGTTGTCAATCCAAGAAAAAGAGTCTTTGAAATCACTCTAGAGCACTCGAGACGACACTAAGCAACGATGAACTGGACTCAGAAAGGAAAAGATCAACAGAAAAAAAATATTCGTGAAAATCTGAAAAAGGGAAAGGAATGAAAATGACCGGGTCATTACAATAATACCCCTATGAATGCCTGTAGCAAAATTGGAGTCGCCAAACCTCCATTGTTACAGAATTTCAGCTAAGATAAGTAAACAAAGTGTAATGCACCATAAAAAAAACTGAAATCATTATTTCAAACCACAATGCAAGTAGAAATCATTCTTGAAACAACATAATAACACGATTTTTGACATTAAATAGGCAAACTTCCTTTAGATAGCTAGGACTAACAATCTCCCCCTTTTGTCTTTAATGACAAAAACTGATTGAACTTGAAATAAGATCTTGAGAATGAGAACATCAAGAATGTAGTAAATAACATAAACTCCAAATATAAAAGGAATAGCCTGAGACTATCCTTATTTCAGTCCATTTCTCCCCCTTTTCGACATTGAAGGTCAAAAGGTGAATAGTACCAACAGTATAAGCTACGAAGGGAGTAGGAATAACCTTAAAAAGATCTTTAAGGGTTAAAAATCTCTGAGGGAGAAGAGGTTTGGTCATTATATCTGCTAGTTGATCCTCAGTTGGCAAATAAGTAATGTCAAAAAGACCTCTTTGAACTTTATCTCTAAGAAAGTGATACTTGATGTCAATGTGTTTGCTTTTCCAATGCAATGTAGGATTTTTGCTGATAGCAATTGCACTTTGGTTATCACAGAAAAGCTTAGGAGGTCCGGGAAATTGAATTCCAAGGTCCGAAAGTGTTATTTTCATCTAAAGCAGTTGTGAACCAGCTTGTGAGGCAGCTATATACTCAGCTTCAGAGGTTGATAGAAACAGTATCCTACTTCTTACTTAGCCAAGAAACCATATTTGAACCAAGAACATAGCAGCAACCAGAGGTACTTTTTCTGTCAGGTAAAGATCCACCCCAATCAGTATCTAAGAAGGCTGCAGTAGACATTGAAGGTGAGACAATGTAGAATAGACCATAAGAGATGGTTCCTTTGACATATCTGAGAATTCTTTTAACAGCTTGTAGATGAGAAACCCTTGGATTACTTTAAAACCTGGCCACCAAGCCTACTGAATACATTATGTCAGGTCTTAAAGCTGTAAGATACAGCAAACTTCTAATAATAGACCTATAAAGTGTTGAGGGAATAGCTTCTGTGGTACATTCTAGTGAAAGTTTGGTGGTAGGACACAGTATTGTGGAGATAGCCTTACAATCAGCCATGTTAAACTTTTTAAGTAGCTTAGAGGCATACTTTTGTTGAGAAATGAAGATTCCTTTGGCTGTTTGAGTTATTTATAGACCTAGGATATATCTGAGAGTGCTCAAGAGTGACATTTCAAACCTTGTCTTCATGGGATTAGCAAATTCTGATGCTAATGAGGTGTCTGAGCCACAAAACATAATATCATTAACATAGATCTGCAGAATTAGAAACCGTTCTTAATGAATTTTGACATAGAGAGTATTATCAACCTTGCCTCTGTGGAATCCTTGTTCAACTAAGAATTGATGCAGCTTTTCATACCAGGCTCTAGGAGCTTGTTTGAGTCCATACAGGGCCTTTCTCAGTTTAAACACATGAGAGGGATACTTTGAATCTTCAAAACCTTCAGGTTATTCTAGGTAAACTTCTTCATTTAAGTCTCCATTTAGAAAGGCAGACTTAACATCCATTTGGTACACTTTAACTTACTTGTGACAGGCAAAAGATAGAAGCATTCTTATGGATTCCATTCTTACAACTAGAGCAAAAGTTTCATCATAGTCAATACCAGCCTGTTGAGAATAACCCTTGCACACCAATCTTGCCTTGTTTATGATAACAGACCCCTTCTCATCCATCTTATTTCTGTAAATCCACTTTGAACCTATTATATTCTTATCTTCGGGTCTAGCTACAAGTGTCCAAGTATCATTCTTGTGAATTTGATCAAGTTCTTCTTGCATAGCTGCTTTTTAATCTTCACTTTTCTGAGCTTCAAAATTAGACTTTAGTTCAATGGATGACAACATAGCAAAATGACTGTATTCATCACCATCTTCAACTTCTAGTTCAGTTAGTTTCTTTTTGTTCCTTGTTTGAATTCCAGCTTGAGGTGAACCAATAATGTTCTCAGCTTGAACCTATTTTTGTAGCACTGGATAGGTGATTTCTTTTGGTTCTTCAGGCTCAGGAACTGAGGTACTGGTTTTATTTGAATTAGATGTGTTGTTGTTGTCTTCAATAAGTGTTGACTGTGGATTCTCATCAAACTTCACATTGATTGACTCAATCACCTTTGAAGACCTGAGATTGTAACATCTATAAGCCTTACTTTTTGTAGAATAACCCAAGAATATGCCTTCGTCAGCCTTTGAATTAAACTTTCCCAAACTGTCAATGTGATTCAGTATATAACACTTGTTGCCAAACACCTTGAAGTAGTGAACTGTAGCTGGTCTTCCATACCATAATTCATAAGGGGTTTTGGTTGAGCAAGGTCTGAGAAGAACCCTATTGATTATGTGTACAGAGGTACTCACAACTTCAGCCCAAAATCCTTTTGCCAAGCCCTTTTCAAGCAACATTGTTCTCTCCATTTCTTGAACTGCCATATTCTTTCTTTCCACAACTCCATTTTGCTGAGGACTAGCCACAGCTAAGAATTCTTTCTTAATCCCCTTTATCATCACAGTAATGCTTAAATTCGTTCATGATGAATTCTGAACCAAAATCAGACCTAAGTCTCTTCATAATACAGTTTTTCTCATATTCAACAAGATTAATAAATTTGATGAAGTGTGTAATAGCCTCAGATTTTTCTTTCAAAAAGTAAACCTACACCATTATATTATAATCATCAAAAAGAAGTATGAAATACTTACTTCCACCAACACTAGTGGTTCTGGTAGGGCCACAGAGATCCATGTGTATCAAGTCAAGAGCTTTTGAGGTGTTTATTTCCTTGGAAGGAAATGAGACTTTGGTTTGCTTTCCTTGTTGACAAGCTTTGCACAAATGATCTTCCTTAAAGTTTATGTCAGGTAGTCCTTTGATAGCTTTCAACTTGAGAATTTTAGACAGATTCCTTGAATGGACTGAGTTTCTTCAGTGACAGTATACACATTTCATGAAGATCTACAAACTGTGAATAAAACTTGTTTAGATTTTAAATCAACTACATTGCATTTTTCCTTACTGAAGCATACTTCTTTCCCACTGTCACACAGTTGGCTAACACTGAGAAGATTGTGTTTAAGCCCTTCAACAAGTAGAACTTCTTGAATCTCAGGCAATTCTTCAAACTTGCTTGCAGTACCAATGCTAACAATTTTTGCTTTTTGGTTGTCTCCAAAGACAACATTTCCTCCATCAAACTGTTTTAGAGAAGTAAATTTAGAGCCATCACCTGTCATGTGTCTAGAACAGCTAACATACCATTCGTCCTGTGTGTTACAAGCTTTGAATGATGTATACATAAGTAGACTCACAGAGTTTAACTTCTTAGGAATCCACATCATCTTAGATTTCAAAACTGACCCTTTGTCCTTGATATTCTGAGCTGAAGTTAAATCAAACTTCTTAACATACATCTTAGTGACATTGAAGTTTCTTATGGATGTGGTAACAAAGTCTCTTCTGTTGAAACTTGAGATATTAAAGGTGTTGTCAAGTAACTCAAACTTGGACCTTAGTGGTTTCACAATAGGATATCTAGCATACACTTCACCAGTTGAGGCCTTAACAAACACAAAGTGATTTTGTTTGAACTTCGAGGTTACATTACACACATAGCCAATTCCAGTTTTCCCAATTTGCTTAGTTGACTGCTTCCAGATCTCAGCCATTTTCAAGGATCTCTCTTTAAGTATGAGTGACAGTTCTTTTTTACACCTTTTAGTAGACCACTGAGTGTTACCTTGAGACTATAACAGATTTAGAAAGATAAGGGAGATTGAACACATGATTGACAGTTTAAGCTTGAAGTGTTTGGTGAAGATTTGTTTTGACTTTAGAAAATCTACATTGAGCTTTTGATTTGAGAATTCTGTTGATTACACTTCACAGCAAGTCTCTCACACTCCTCTAGAATTTCTTCTATGTCAGTGTCACTGTCTTCATCAACTTGAATTGAGTCTATTGGTGTTTCAAGAATAGCCATGAACAGATACTCATCATCTTGTGGTTCTTCAAGTTTTTCTTCTTTAGGAGTTATATCCCAATCAGTAATAAGAGCCTTATTTCTAAACCTTCCTTTGTTATTTAGCCCTTTAAACTTCATTTGATATTGCCCCTTTGAATTAGGACAGTTTGACACCACATGACCAGGTTTACCACAACTATAGCCGGTTAGATTTTGCAACTGAGATTTCTTCTTGAACCTGAATTTCCTGAATTTCTTAGTAAAATAAACCACTTCATTCTCTTCTAAATCATCTTCAGACTTTGTATCAGCTTCCTCAACAACTTCCTTGTCTTTGAGAGCAACTTCTCTTCTGTGTAAGGTTAGAGGACCAATCCTCATCTCATAGGCTGTTAGAGAAACCTGAAGTTCATCTATCTTCATGTTTGTCAAATCCTTCTCTTCTACAATAGTAACCTTAGCATTGAACCTGGAAGCAAGAGACCTGAGTATTTTCTTACACACATCAGAGTCTTTTATATCTTCTCCAAGAGATTTCATGTTGTTGACAAGGTTATTGATTCTGAACATGTACTCAGCAACAGTTTCCATTTCTTCCATTTTACAAATCTCATACTGAACCTTAAACAACTGTATTTTGTTATCCTTTATAACATTATTTCCTTCATAAGCTACCTGAAGAGAGTCCCACATTTCTTTAGCTGTCTTGCAATTTTGAAGAGAGTCCCACATTTCTTTGGCTGTCTTGCAATTTTTAACTTTAGTGAATTCCTGGTGTTTCAAGGCATAAAAAAGAACATGTTTTGCCTTCCCATTATTAGCCACAGCTATTTTGTCTTCAGCTGAAGGATTGTCTGGACTAAGAATCACCACACCATGAATAGTAGCATGCGACACGTCATAAGACTGAGACATTAGAAAAGCTTCCATTCGAGTTTTCCAAGAATCATAGTTTGAACCTTCAAACCCTGGGGCTTTGTTGATAAATTAACCTTCATCCATTGCCAGGATCAACTGCAGTCTTATTAGAACCTTGCTATATAGACCAAAGCTTTGATACCAATTATTAAACCAAGAGGGGGGGTGAATTGGTTAATTCTTTTCTTTTAAGTCTTCATAGAAAACAAGTACATAATGATAAATGCAAATAAGGATTACAAGAAAACCCTCTCAACTAGGGAAAACCTTGGTTCTTGGCCTCTGCCAATATGAAATCCACTACTAGTTGTATGTCTTTTGTTACACACTCAGTTGTCTCACTCTCTGCACACACCTAAGTACAAGAATGGACCCTAGTTGTCACAACCAATACACACACTAGTCCACCACAGTGCACACAAGCACTCCCCCTATCCTAAGCAACCTTGCTTGGACCCATTAAGCTCTCAAAGCTCACAACACACACCATTACAGACATAAATCAATATAAGAAAGTCTTCCTCACAATTACAATAGGTTAGACAACACAGAATTCCAAATCACTGCCTCAAAACCATAATCTGCTACACTTAGGGTTTGAGGGGTAAAATAGGAAATTCCTCTTGAGATCAATTCAGCAACACTTCATATAGTCTTCATTCACTATAGTACTCATTTGAAAAGCTTTGTATAATCAAACACAACATGAGCAAATATCACAGATCAATCACAACCATTATATCAACACAAGTCAGCCTTAGCCTCAAGGTTTGAACACTCAAAAAAACACAGCATACCATTTTTCTATCACAAGGGCAACTTTAACAATCTTGATTCACCAAAATATACTTGCTAGCAGTTTAATAACTCAAGAAATAGCACGGTATAACATATCAGTACTTCAATCCAAGATTAAAATAAAAAAAATAAGCTTAACTAGTGATCTTACAGTCCAAATCCATTTTCAGCATGTTTTCAACACAAACACAGTACTGAGTAAGTGTAATTAACTTTTTTTATACCTGACACAGCCCTTGGAATAGACCACAGCAGCTTGGAACTCAAAGTCACTACTCAATCTAGCCCTTGCAGTAGTAAATCTAACAGTAGCATCATCTCAGCACCTTGTACATACTCCTGAGTTGATTCATTGGGTTTTTCTTGTGAGGATTATCATCAAAATACAAAGAAAAACTTGCTTGACATTCAATTCTCAAGAGTTCACAGCTGTAGCTCAATATTCAATAAAATGCATTTTAGGCTTGAACCCTAAGAAGCCTTATAACAACATATATATATACAAGTGCACTCACAGCAACCCTTGAATAGCTCTAACAATACACTTGTCACCTTCCACCGATCATTTGGAGAGAATCATTCAGATATTTTCAAAGCAATGAACCAATGAAAGCCTGCCACCTCAGCTGTTTTGTCTTGTTACTTACCTACTGCAACTGTTTTCAGGTTTAGGCAACATTTCCATTTCTATCCAAACTTAACGCCTAAGAAATGTAATACTCTTGTATATTTCATCACACTAGGACCACTGGGATGTATAATACTCTTGAGCATAACTTGAAAAGACCACATTACCCTTGTAACAGTTTTTATGCTTCTCAGCCAGTAGATAGTCCTGAGACTACATAATTCACAATGAATGCAGCCATCAAGGCACCCATATATACATGAAATACAACTGAGAAAAGACCATAATACCCCTATGAATGCCTGTAGCAAAATTGGACTAGCCAAACCTCCACTATTACAGAATTTCAGCTAAGATAAGTAAGTAAAGTGTAATGCACCATCTTAGATCAATGTTAACATGAGTATCCATAAGAAACTGACAATACTACCCCTGTACCTTGTTTTTTTTTTTTTCATAATTGGATGATGTATAAAAAAGAAAAAGAAAAAAGAACAAATATATGTACAGGTGCACAGAGGGCATACCCTCAGTAAAAACTACTGGAAAGAACAATATGAGAAATAAATACCATTTCCAGTAAATAAAGACAAACAACAAAAGTGTAAACTAAATAATATCTCTGAGCGTGACATTATAAACATCCAATACTTCTAATAAAGTTTTCCTAGCCACCTCCGAGGTAAACTTCCTTAAGATAGCTTAAGACCAATAAAGTAAAAGAAGAATAACACCTCGATTAGTGCATTAGATGAATAAAGCTGAGTCATAATAGTTCCAAGACGAGAGATAATCTGGCTGAATTTAGCAAACCAAGCTCGAGGTGCCTGTTTGAGGCCATACAGAGCCCTTCAGAGTCGACATACCTTATTAGGAGGATGATGATAACCTGGAGGAGGCTGCATGTAAACTTCCTCAAGTAAATCTCCATTGAGAAATGTGTTCTTAACATCCATTTGAAAAAGTCCCCAATGACGGGAAAGTGCGAATAAAAGGAAGTCGTGCAATAGGAGCAAATGTCTGCTCAAAATCAGTGCCATACTTTTGTATGAATCTTTTAGCCACAAGTCAGGCCTCGTAGCGCTCACCAGACCCATCTGAATGAGTTTTGATCTTGTATACCCATTTACATCCTACTACAGACTTTCCAGGAGGCAAATCAAGCAAATCCCATATATGAGTTTTGGTTAGTGCAATTAACTCCTCTTTTATTGCTTGTTGCCACAAAAGGTTAAAAGAGGCCTCACGAAAAGTGTGAGGTTCATGTAAAGTTGTAAGGGCATGATAGCAATAAAAATCATTAAGATGTGCATGTGGAGCTCTTACCCAAATGGAATGGGAGCAAGGATTTAAAATAGTTGTGCTAACAAGAACCTCGTATTGGGCAAATGACTGGGACTCGGTCGAAGAAGCCTCAGATTGGGCAGATGGCTGGGACTCGATCGAAAGAGGATTGACTGCCTCTGATGATTTTGAAGGGTAAGAATCGGGAAAAAGATCTGTAGAATATGTTAATGGAGGAATAGAAAATGCATTTTCAGAGACATTAAATTTGGACAGTGTATGGAACATTTTATGTTCCCAGAAAACTACATGACGAGAGATTCTGAGTTGTTTAGCGATTGGATCATAACATTGATAGCCTTTCTGTCCAATTCTATACCCAAGAAAGCAACAAATTCGTGCACGTGGTTGTAATTTTGTGTATTTGTGGGGTTAGAGAAGAACAAAACAGGCATACCCAAAAACTTTAAGATGATTTTAGTAAGGTGGTTTGTCAAATAGATGCTCACATGGTGTTTGTTTATGCAAGAAAGGTGATAACATACGATTGATAGTGTATACAGCAGTAAGAGCTGCTTCCCCTAAAAAAGGAGGAGGAATAGAAGTAGAAAGTGTGAGTGAGTGAACCATGTCTAAAATATGTCAAAGTTTACACTCAGTTCTACCATTTTGTTGTGATGTGCTAGGATAGGATGAGTGAGAAACAATGTCATAATATTTGAGAATTTGAAAAAAAATGCATTTTATTGATATTCCATCGCATTGTCAAAACGAAAAATTTTGATATTTTTGAAAAATTGTGTTAAAATCATTTTTGCAAAATCACGATATATGTTAAGTAACTCAAAAAGGTTTTTCATAAAAAATATCAATGTGAACGGTGAAAAATCATCAAAAAATATCACAAAACACCATGATCCCCCCATAGTAGACATTGAAGGACCTCATACATCAAAATGAATAAGGTTAAAAGGAGCAGATGCACATGATTCACTTGTAGTAAAAGGTAATGCAGGTTGTATTCCTATCTGACATGAAATACAATCAAAATTCTTAGATTTAATTTGACCTAACAAGCATTTAGAGATTAAAGTTTTGACACGAGGCAAGGAAGCATGACCTAAACGGGAGTGCTATAATTCAAGAGACGAGGAATTGACCTGTGTAGATGCAACGGAGGTGGTGGGAGTAGACATGGTGGGAGTAGGCAGATGAAGAGATAAGAGTTCGAACAATCAACCAACCTTATGCCCTGTCCAATAATCTATCAAGTCCGAGGATCCTGTATAACACAACCATTAGAAGAAAAGGTTATGTTAAAGCCTAACTTAGTTAATTGACCAACTGATAAAAGATTAAAAGAGAGTTTTGGGATAAGAAACACATTAGGAATGGATAATTGGGAGAGAGAAATAGTCCCTGTATGACTAATGTTCATGGCGGATCCATCGGTTGTATGAATGACAGGTGAGTAAGGTACAGAAGTTTCAGTGGTAAGAATAGTGGAATCAGATGTCATGTGATTACAACAGGCAGAATCAAAATACCAACATATATTCCTACGTATTGTGGTAGAAAGACAATGGGAAGATGCACCTTGTATTTTAGTCAAAACCTGATTAATGATTGCCTCAAGGTCAGTTGGAGAGAATGCAGATGAGAAAGATAAAGACTTGCTAGGAGTGCTAGACACGGGTACTGGAGCATGAGCTCGTAACTGTAGTAGCACAGTGTGAGAAGTATATACTGGAGCAGGAGCTCGTAACTAAAGTGGCATAGTGCGAAAGGTAGCCATAATTGGAGTAGGTGAAGTCAATCTAGCATGAGTGTGACACTCTTGAAAAGAATGTCCTCGAATCCGACAAAAAAGTGCAATAAAAATAGTGATCATAGCGGCTATGTCGTTCGTTATGATGAGAAGACGTCGACTGAAAAGTCACTGTGGGAGTCTGCAAGCATGTCCTCCTTTGGTCAAGTTCTTTCAGAATAGGTTTAATAAGAGGAATAATCTAATTTTGTGCCATTTAGAAATCTCAAATGCAAAAATACACTGCAAATTTGGATTCAGTGTGAAAAATTGGGCTGGATAGATGTTTTCAGAGAAAAAAATTCTGACACTGTTGACGTGATAGTACTGACTGGATGTTGATGTGACAGTGTTGTCTGGTTGCTGGCGTGTCGATCTGTTGACGTGGCAGTGCTGACTGGATGATGACGTGGGAGTGTTGACATGTCAGACTGACCAGATGCTAGCGTGGTTAGGTGACGTGGCAGGATGACATGTCCTGCTGACATGGCAGATGATGCTAGAGTTGACGTGCGTAGCGCTGAGGGACTAAGTTGGTGCATGGATCGCGTAACAGCACGTAGATTTGAAGCGCGTTGCGCATAGGAGCGTGTGAGCTATGTGTTGTGGCACGTGAAGGAGTGTGTCTAACCAAAAGGTTGGCAGAAGCTTATGGTAACACGTGCCAGTGAGTACAGAATTGTTTTCGGCCTTTTCTGGTGGCGTCAGGACGGTGAACATCTGTACTATCGTCTGATATGATTAGAATGGCGATAGGACTTGTAGAGGACCTGTTTCAGATGATGGGCAGATTTATGTTCTTGACGGTTTATTGAAACACTACCAAGAAATTAAAACAAAATTAAAGAAGGAATTGATGGCTTTGATACCATGTTAAAAATAAGAGAGAGACTAAAGAACTCTGTATTGTATTGTTATAAGAGATACAATAGGGCTTTATATAGGAGGGGTTATGTGTAATGAACAAGTAAACCCTATATGTATATGGTAACTATATAAATGGTCATCCTATACAATATATTCTAACAATTACCACCACAATCTCTCTCAGAACAGAACTTTGGAATGGTAAGAAGTTGAGGTTTTTAGGACAATTGCCGCCATCTATGGTGACTCTGCAATCGTCATTGGATATGGTGCCTCTAGAATCGTTGCAATCTATGGTGTGGAATCGCCGTCATCCTTGGTGATCCATTTTCTCCTCCGACCTCAACCCCCGACACAACCACCACAACAACAACACCACCTCTATACAAAAAGTTGCCCAATGTTTTTCAGATCTATTCCTTGTATATATGTGTATATGTTTATATATATATATATATATATATATATATGTATGCATGAAATTGGGTTGTGGTTCACTATTGCTC
>JAOTQH010258845.1:0-11378 GCA_025631255.1 Cornus kousa | reverse complement strand
ACACAAGACACAAAACAAGTAAACAATGGCCCATCAGTTAACTAAAGTTACTAATATACTAACCTTATTATAATAATAATTTTATTTATTTATTTATTTTATTTTATTTTAACTACTACTATACCAATCAGTAAACCTACTGTGCATATATATAAACCTTTATATATATACAAGTATATATCCCTTTATATATATATATATATAAATACATACATATATATATATCACATTAATAAAAATTATATATATATATATTTATAATATACTAATCATATATATATATATATATCCCATCCATACAACTAACTAAAATAAATAAATAAAGAAAATAAAAACATCAATGCAACCATTTACCAAAAGAAAATCTACTATAGTAAATAAAATAAACATCAATGCAGACATTTATCTAAAGAAAATCTACTAATTAATTCACATTTAAATAACAAATAAATAAGCACATGACAAACAACTCAATTAGCCACGTAGATAAAAATAAAATAAAATAAAATAAATAAAAACCTTAATAAATTAGGGATATTACATTCTTCCCCCTTAACAAAGGAATTCCGTCCTTGGAATTCACCTTTTACCTTATTTCAGCAATTCTGAAAATTTTGAATGGGCCTCATTATGATGGCTCTACTAAACATGCACAAGAGGAATAGTCTTGTTGCGAAGCACTTGATCAATAGATTTTCTTTAGGTAAATGTCTACATTGATGTTTATTTTATTTATTATAGTAGATTTTATTTAGGTAAATGGTTGCATTGATGTTTTTATTTTATTTATTTATTTATTTTAGTTAGTTGTATGGATGGGATATATATATATATATATCTATAATTATATATATCTATATTAAAGTATTATAAATATATATGTATATGATTAGTATATTATAAATATTTATACGGGCTTAGTCAATGTCCTGAATATGTTAAGCTATTACTACGTATATCTTTGGAACACAATTTATTCATTTTAATGGGCAATGGTTTCAAAATAAAACTAAACTTCCATGGACAAACTGTTATTGGATAAGCAAACTAAAAAATATAAACCCTTAACCTTGAAAATACAAAATAAAATAAAAAAAATAATAGCACCAAAACTGTGGTTTGGATTTAGGATCAGAATTCATTAAAATTTTGAACTAAAACTCATTCAATTTCAAATTCAGGGTGTCGATTTAATATTCCCAAACACAACATCAAAGCTTTAATAGGGTTGAACGTTTGGTATATTATTTTGGGTCAATTTAAGGAAAAAAAAAAACTTTTCTTGGCAGCTAGTAAGATTGAATTTTAATAACAAAAGGATATTATATAAAATAATAAATAGAAACAAACCAATTCAAGAGTAGTGTTATACAGTCTTATTAACAGTTTAGTCTGTTTTGAGCAAAGCATAAACTCAATTTCATTTGTCTCTAAAACTTATTCCCTCTAAAATTCTCGGTTGGAGTGATCTATAGTAGGATTTGTTCTACTTCAAAAGAAAAATAAAATTACCAGACTACCATATTTGCTGGGTGGCTTGTATCAACATAGATTATAGATAATTTAAAAATTAAGCATATAAAATGTAAGGAAAAATCTCCAAATGTCCTTTTCTTTTTCTTTTTCTTTTTTTTTTTTTTCAGGTTCTAATCCAACAATAGAATACTATATATTAATCTCTGTAGATGCAAGATTTTTCTCTCCTAATTTCAGTAGAGTTCTCTTACAACTCACAATCAATCACCTTCTTTCCTTCTATTTCAACTCTATTTATAGATAATCACAGGTGTTACTGGGCTTATAAATGGCTACAATCGCTATTGGGCTCTCGGCTTCAGTACTTCTTCTTCTTGGACTTCCTTGCTCGGCCCATTTGGTGGCTCCATCGTGGGGGGGGTGGATCCAGCTGGCAGACCCGATTCTGCCTTCGTGGGTTGTACTCGGCCCATGCCGGTTTTGGAACTCTCAAGTGGTTAAGAGCCTTTGGGGAAGTAGGTTCGTTGAGTGGGAGGTTCCGGATTCTTTAGGGGCCTCTGGAGGCATTCTTCTCATGTGGTATCGGAGATGGATGGCAATGGTGGATGTTTGGAGGGGGCATTTCTCTCTTTCTTGTGCTTTTGTAATGGAGGAGGATGGCTTCTCTTGAGATTTTTCTGGCGTGTATGGACCGGTGGATGATTGTGAGAGGCTTGCGCTGTGGGAGGAGCTTAGTGTGGTGAAGGGGTTGTGGTCTCTTCTATGGTGTGTGCCCAGGGATTTCAATGTGGTTAGGTCCCCGTCAGAGAGATCTACAGGTGGTCAATGAACTTTGACTATGATGAAATTTTTGGAGTTTATTGATGGAAATCAGCTTATTGACCTTCCATTAGAGGGAGCTACTTTTACATAGTCTAGTGATAGGGAGGTGCCTACTCTTTCCCGCCTGGATAGATTCTTGATTTCTGGGGAGTGGGAGAAGAAGCTTCCGGACGCAGTTCAGGCCGTTTTGGCTAGGGTGACGTTGGACCACATTCCTTTGGTTTTGGATTGTGGAGGATTGAGACCTTGTTGTACTCCATTCAGATTTGAGAACATGTAGCTTAGAGCGATTGATTTTCATGGGAATGTGCGGTCTTGGTGGGAGGACACGGTGGTGGGAACGTTAAGTTTTATTTTGTCAGGAAAGCTTCGATTCTTGAAGAACAAACTCAAAAGATGGAATAAGGAGGTGTTCGGTAATATAGAGTGGAGGAAGAATAGGGCCCTCGCTGACATTGCTGAGATTGATAGATTGGAAGAGGTGGGTGGTATTGTTGAGTCTCAACGTGATAGGAGAGCAACTTGTCAGGCATAGATTGTTGAGATTGCGGTTATGGAAGAAATTTCGTGGCAACAAAAATCTTGGGCTTTGTGGCTCAAAGAGGGAGACCGTATACAAAGTTTTTCCATAGAACTGCTAATGCCCATAGGACGGGCAATCATATTGTGCGGATTTGTGTGGTAGGAACGGTGTTGAGTACGGAGGAGGAGGTGCGTAGGAGGATCGTTTCTTATTACCAGAGGCTATACTCTGAGCCTTTACGTTGGAGGCCATAGCTGGATGGCCTTCATTTTAACTCTATATCAGTTGTGGATAGGGATGGGTTAGAGAGTCCTTTTACAGAGGAGGAGGTTTTGAAGGCTTTGAAGAGTTATATTTGTGACAAAGCTCCAGGTTCGGATCGTTTCACATTGAGGTTTTTATTGGAGAGCTGGGAGGTGGTTAGACAGGAGGTTATGGGCACTTTTCATGAGTTCCATTCTAATGGGAGGTTCGAAAAGTCGCTAAATGCATCTTTTATTGTTCTAATTTCTAAGAAGGGTGGTGCTTCTGATGTTTAGGATTTTAGACCAATAAGTCTAATTGGGTGTATCTATAAGCTTATCGCTAAAGTCCTTGCGTTAAGATTAAGGGAGGTTGTGGACAGAGTCTTCTCTGAATCTTAAAATGCGTTCATTGGGGCAGACATATCCTAGATTCTGCCCTCATTGCCAATGAATGTGTGGATTATAGGCTCAGTAGCGGTGTTCATGGAGTTCTGTGTAAGCTTGATATTGCGAAAGCTTATGATTATGTTTGCTGGATTTTTTTGTTTTATCTGTTAGAGAGGATGGGTTTCGGAGAGAGATGGATCGATGCGTTTCCTCTGTCACTTTTTCTTATGTTGGTGAACGGGTCTCCATTTGGTTTTTTTGGCAGTTCTCGTGGTTTGAGGCAAGGGGACCCACTCTCCCAATTCCTGTTCATTATTGTTATGGAGGCTCTTAGTAGGTTGATGAGAAGGGCTGTGGATTTGGGATTTATCAGGGGCTTCAGGATTGGTCTAGATTCTATTCAACAAATGGAGATCTCTTACTTGTTTTTCGCAGATGACACTTTGGTTTTCTACGAGGTAGATGTGTCCCAACTAAGATATTTGAGTTGTGTCTTGGTCTGCTTTCAGGCAGTTTTAGGTTTGAAAGTCAACGTGGACAAGAGTGTGCTTGTTCTTGTGGGAGAGAAGGTGGCTTCTCTTGTAGCGGTTTTAGGGTGTGGGACGAACTCCTTCCCTATTTCTTACTTGGGCTTGCCGTTGGGTGATTCGTCAAGGAGGGTGGGAGGTTAGGACTCGGTGATAGAGCATTTCGAGAGAAGGTCGGCTGGGTGGAAAAAGCATTATCTTTCGAAGGGAGGGAAAGTTACTTTGGTGAAGAGTACTTTGTCCAATCTTCCAACTTATTTTTTGTCGCTTTTCTAGATCCCGTCTATTGTTGGAAGATTTGAGATGTTTTAATGGAACTTCCTCTCGGCAGATGGGAGGAGGAGTTTAAATTTCATCTTGTCCGGTGGGAGAAGTTCTGCAGGCCCTTTAAGTTGGGCAGTCTTGGGATTAAGAGATTGGCCCCTTTCAACAGAGCGCTCCTAGGCAAGTGGTTATGGAGATTCGATAGCAGAAGACATAGGTTATGGAGGAAGGTTGTTTCATGTTGTTTTGGTGAGGAGAGAGGGGGATGGTCTTCTAGGTCAGTCAGATCTGTTGTTAGTGTGGGGGTGTAGAAATCCATTGGGAAGGGATGGGATGAGTTCTCTAAGCATATTAGATTCAGAGTTTGGGTTGGAAGGGATGTCTAGTTTTGGGGGGATACTTGGTGCAAGGATGGCCATTGTCTTGTTTGTTCCCAAGGTTGTTCAGGATTGCTGTTGATAGACATGCATTGGTAGCTGACTGTTATCGACTCGATAGCGGTAAGTTATCTTGGGATGTGTGGTTTCGGTGATCCTTTCAGGATTGGGAGTTGGATGACGTCATTGGCTTGCTAGACCTTTTGTATAGACAGGAGGTGGATGGTACTGGTTCGGATTCCTTGACTTGAGTGCCTTCTTCGCAGGGGACTTTTCAGATCCGTTTCTTTTTTCTCAGCCTCTCTGGGTTTCACGGTTCAATTTCACATGGAAAAAGGTTTAGCATTTGAAGGCTCCTCTTAGGGTGGCCTTTTTTGTTTGGACTACAGCTTCTGGCAGGATCTTGACCCTGGACAATTTGAGAAAGAGTAGGCAAATCATAGTCAACTGGTGTTGTCTGTGTACGAATGATGGAGCGTCTTTGGATCACCTTCTTTGCATTGTCCTATGGCTATTAACTGCTTGAGTCTTATTTTAGGTTTATTTGGCGTCCAATGGGTTATGCCCCCGACTTCAAGGGATTTGATTGATGTTTGGAAGGGCCAAAGGGTGGGGGCTCATGCTCGTGACTATTGGAGGGTGACCCCTCTTTGTGTTTGGTGGAATCTGTGGAAAGAGCGGAATAGAAGGTTTTTTGATGGGGAGGAATTCTCCATTGGGGTGTTGAAGTTTTCTATTATTTGTTCTTTTTTTAGTTGGGTTATGGGGAGAAATTGTGCATCTTTAGATGAAATCGTGGACATTTTGGGTTCTTTGGGTCCATAGGACTCCTTTTTATTATTTTTTATTTTTTATATTTCAGTTTTTGTACAGTTCTTGGGACGCGTTCCCCTTTTAAACACTTTCTAATACAACTTTACTTATCAAAAAAAAAAAAAAATTATTCAAACCATAGCAACTTATTACGGACCTATTCGGGGACTTCATTGATGAGTTTCAAAACAACATTGATTAAAAAATACAAAGAGAGAACACAAACCAAAATACATCAATCGCAAGGGTTGATACTAATGATTGAATCGAACCAAGAACATGCCTTGAGACTTCAATGCTAGACTAAACTTAACTTAGGCTAGGCTAGGCCAAGTTAACTAAGCTATGCTAAGAGTTACGCTAGTCTGGAGTAGATATATGGTAGTGTGTTGTGTTTGGCCAGGACCCAAGAAAGGTCTGAATTTATAGAGATTTCAGTAACTTGGCTCCAATAGAAAGAGTTGTGGACCATGGCGGAGTTTGTTACATCCGCCTGCCTGTCAATCTGATGATATGTCTGACCAAAATAAATACTTCCGATGATTAACAATATATTGTGCCTTTGTAAATATAACATGTCTTTCTAAGTCCAATACCAATTACCCATGTTGACCCATCTTCTTTTATAAAATTTAGCCTATTTCATCAAGTGAGTTTTATCCAACATGGTGGCTCACTTGAAGCCTTATTTCTTTTGATTTTAAGAACCCACAAGGGTGCACAAAAATGGTGTTAACAGGTATCAGAGCCAAATGTCTTGAGTTCAAACTTCACCGTCACCTTGAAAATAAAAAATTTGAAAACATGTGTCAGACAAAAAAGAAGGCCATACGTGAGGGGGCATTTAGAGTAGAATTGCAGATGGTTGTTAACTGTTGTCAGTCGCTTATTTGTTATTACTTATATAATGTTGGGGCTTATGTGTAATTTCTGAAACTTGATATTATAAATAGAATGTGGTGGAGGATGAAAGATTTTTTCATTCTCTTTCTTTCCCCATCTCTCTCTCTCTCTCTCTCTCTCTCTCTCTCTCTCTTTCACTTTCTTCTCTTTTTCTTCTTTATCACTTACTCTTGATTTGATTATATCTTAAAGTCAACATGGTATCAGAGCATGGTTTTTAAAGATTTAGGTGTGCAGCTAAAACCCTAGGGCAAGTTTGTGTAAACCCTAGTGGGCGTGAAGAGATTCCAAGATGGGATTTGTTTGCAAGGAAGTAGTGGCTGGGGGTCGCAGGGGGCAGCGCGCCCCTTCCCGGGTCGATTGGTTTTTTTGGACCTGTTTTTATCTATTGCAGCCTCGATTGGTGGTGGTGGTTTTTTTTTTTTTTCACTTGGTTTTGCAACAACAGCTTTTTCTTCGTCGTTTGCGATTCTAGTATGGTCTACTTTGTTGCTTTCTAGGGTTTATGTGGTAACTGTGTGGTCACTTTTTTATGCATCTCAGGAGACGGTAATCTTTTTTGTTGAAGTTTGTGTGTTAGAGAGGTGGTTCTCTACGTATTTTGTTATTATTTTTGTTTCTGAGGATTGTATACCCAGAAAATGTTTGATAAAATGTCTGGCTTAGAGGTGACTTCAAAAGAAGCTGGGTGTTCTCCTAGTCTGACTCCAGTATTGGGAGGTAGTAGTGATCACCATCCAAGCATTTGTATTACGACTGTTAGGCTGGATAAGACGAACTATATAAAGTGGGCTCAATCTACTTGTATGCATATCACTAGTCGTAGGATGATTGACCATATTGAAGGGACTGTCATGTATCCCTCCAAGAGCGATCCTAAATTCAAATAGTGGAGTGCAAATAATGCGCTAGTTATGATGTGGTTGTTGTAGTCAATGCAGCCACAGATCAGCAAAGGGTTTCTTGTTTGTGAAAATAGCTAAAGAGCTATGTACGGCTGTCGAAAAGACGTATTCCTTGGTTGGTAATCTTGCAAAACTGTATGAACTCCAACAACAGATTTCAAGATTCAAGTAGGAAGACCAAACTCTTGCTACATATTACCACTCTTTACGTGGTAAATGGGAAGAGTTAGATCACTACCGAGACTACATACATGTGCGCAGCTGATGTTAGAGCATTTCATGCTATGTTAGAAAGGAATCAAATCTATGACTTCTTGGGTGGTCTGCATCTGAGATACAAGCATGCTAGGGTACAAGTGTTAGGCAGGTATTCAGCCCCTACTTCTATTAGAGATGTGTTTTTGTATATCCAGACTGAGGAGAGTAGAATAAAGGCTATGTCTACATCTGTATACACTAAGCCTGAGCCAAAAGTACCATTGTCTGAGAGGTCTGCTCTTGCCACACAACAATGGAACAAGCCCAATCCTCCAAAATGAGGGAAACGTGATGACAAAAGCAAGTTGAGGTGTGATTACTGTAGGCGTATGTGCCACACTAGGGAAACATGTTGGATTTACACGGTCGCCCTACTCCAGCTCCTACTAATGCGAATGCTAGGCCTGGCCCATTTAGGGGGTTATCTATGGCACATACTGCAGAGCATGAGACTACTTCTACTAGTCATGCCTCCTCAGGGCCACCAAGTTCTTTGTCCGGGGCTAAACTTAATGCTCTCCGACATCTACTAGCGCAACATTCCTTCGTTTCCACCTTTAACTTCACTCAAACATGTACCTCTCATTCAGCACATCAAGTTTCCACATTATCTAGTGGGACACCCTGGATCATTGATTCAGGAGCCACTGATCACATGATTGGTATGGCATCTAATTTTTCTTCGTACAATTTATGTTCTAGTAAGGATAAAGTTAGAATGGTTGATGGCACCTTCACCTCTATTGCAGGGAAGGGCACTGTTTCTGTCTCTCCTAATCTTACCTTATCCTTCGTTCTTCATGTCCCAAAGTTTACCAATAACCTCCTTTCTGTCAGTCACATTACAAAAGGCTTAAATTGTAGTGTGTAACCTTTTTTCCATCTCACTGTGTGTTTCGGGACTTGGACACAGGGAAGACGATTGGAAATGGACGTGAGGACAATGGCTTATATTTGTTGAACGCAAGGCCAACTTCTTATTATGGTGTAAGTCAGTCTAATGTTAGGAATAGTAATGTCAATAAAGATATGTTAATGTGATGGCATAATAGACTATGTCATTTACCTCTTCCTCTTTTTCTTTTTCTTTTTTTGATAAGTAAACGTGAATAGAAACGAAAAAAGCGTTCAAAAGGAGAACGCATCCCATAGACAAAAAAAATGGAGCAAAGAATACAAAGTGATAAGTCGCTATGGACGATTTCTTTCCTTCAAATAGTCTGTTGTTCCGCTCTCTCCAAGTGCACCACCACACACAATGCGGGATTGTCAACCAAGAGTCTCAAGCAAGACCCCCCAAATAGCATCCCTCCCTCTCACGCATTAATCAGGCCTCTTGAAGACCGTGGCATTACCCAATAAATACCGAATAACCCAAAGATCATGTTCTACCAGTCAGACACCATAAGGCAGTGCATAAGGAGATGATCCACAAACTCACCATCATTTTTGCATAGGCAACACCGGTTAACAATAATATTGTCTCTCCTCCTCAGATTGTCCAGCGTCAAAATCTTACCCCAAACGACTATCCATACAAAGAATGCCACTCTAAGGGGAGCCTTAGAGCGCCAACTGTCTTCCAAGGGAAATCAAAATTAGCAAAGTTGGAGAGGCACAAGAACATGGACCGGACATCAAATCTACCATGGGAAGCCGGAACCCACAAGAGAGCATCATGACCTCTGCCAACTGCGTCCTATTGATACAACAAATCCAATAAGACACAAACCTCCTCCATCTCCCAATCCTAGAAAGAATGCCTAAAGTGCACATCCCACGTAATCTCATTGCTATCAAGCCAATAGCAATCAACAACATAGCCGTGTCTATCGACAGCGATTCCAAAAAGTCTATGAAAGATACAAGACAAAGGCTAGTCACCACACCAAAGATCCTCCCAGAACCAAATACATCTACCATCCCGAACTTTGAAATGAAGATGAGAAGAAAATAGAAGACATCCTACCCCTTCCGAATGCATTTCCACGTACCCACTCCAGCAATGGAAACTGGGCAGGAAGACCACCCACCTCTTTCTTCCCCGAATCTGCGAGATACAATCCTCCTCCACGGGCGATGACCCTCCCTACCAAATCTCCACAACCACTTACACATGAGAGCTCTATTAAAAGGGACCATTCTCCAAATACCTAGGCCACACAACTTAATAGGCTTGCAGATTTGCTCCCATTTAACGAGATGTTACTTGAACTAGTCGACCCTACCGCCCCAAAGGAAATCTCGTTGGAATCTGGAACAAAGATAAGAAATAAGTAGGAAGGTTCAAGAAAGTGCTCTTATAAGAGTGATCTTCCCGCCCTTCGATAAGTATTGCTTTTTCCACCCCGCCAATCTCTTCTCGTACCTATCAATCACAGGATCCCAACTCCCCACCCTTCTGAAAGAGACCCCCAAAGGCAACCCAAGTAAGGAATAGGGAAAGAACTCACCCCGCACCTAAGAACTGCGGTTAGGGAGTAAATGTCCTGAACTTCCCCAACCAAGACAAGCACACTCTTACCAACATCGACTTTCAACCCAAAAACCACCTAAAAACAAGTAAGGATACACCTCAAATATCTCAATTGGGACACATCGGCATCGCAAAAAACCAAAGTATCGTCTGGGATCAATAAATGAGATATCTCCATCTGATGAGAAGAATCTCTACCCACCCTGAATCCCTTAATGAAACCCAAGTCCTCTACCCTCCTCATTAATCTGCTTAAGCCCTCCATAACGATGAGAAAGAACTTGACGGACGATATACATGTCTTAATCCATCTCCTTCATCTACATCATGTACAACAGGAAGCTCCAATTGACGTGATAATAAGCTTTTTCAATGTCCAGTTTGCATAGAATTCCGAGAACGCCGTTCCTTATCCTGGAGTCCACACATTCGTCGGCAATAAGAACTGAATCAAGGATCTGCCGACCTCCATTTTATCTCATTTTATCTCCAAACCATCTTAACCAATTTTTTTATTTTTTTTTAATAAATATCTTAACCGAATTGCTCTCATTTTATCTCCAATTTGTGTTATTCCATCCATCTCCCGAATGTGATCATTTCTAATTATATCCTTCTTAGTCTTCCAGCACATCCATTTCAACATTCGCATTTCCACTACTCACTTTATCAATATAGGGTTCTCTAGTTACCCGACATTCTATGCCATAAGTATGGTTGGTCTAATAGTTGTTCAATAGAACTTCCCTTTCAATTATCAGCGAATACACCAATCACACAATATACTAGATGCACTCCTCCATTTAACCCATCCCTCTTTGATTCTATGATTAACGTCATCTCCAACTTCTCCTCCATTATGAATAATTGAGCCTAAATAATGAAAACATATACCTCTTAATTCTCAATCCCCACTACATCCTTATTTGTATTTCTAAATTTACTAAAGTTACACTTTATATATTCAATTTTATTTCTACATATTTTAAACCCTTTCAGTTCTAAAGCTTCTCTCCAAGCCTCTAATTTGGAATTAACTCCTCTAGTTTCATCGACTACAAAAATATCATTGGTAAATAACATACACCATGGAATCCAATCTTGGATGTGTCTTGTTACCCATCCATAACCAATGCAAAAAGGTATGGACTTAATGTTGACCCTTGATGAAACCTATAGTAATTGGGAATTTACTTATTTCCCTTATAGGCGTTCTAACTAAATTGATTCTCCGACACATTAGTCTCTTGTATTAGGCAATGTTCAATCACTCTCTCCCAAAGTTTCTGATGCAGTGCAAATGGAATAGGACTTATCTTCAAACAGTTGAAGATCCTAAGAATACTAGACTGAGATCACATTAATAGGGGCAGCATTGTTTATTGGGTTTAAGTCATTTAGT
>JAOTQH010258826.1:0-11380 GCA_025631255.1 Cornus kousa | reverse complement strand
GTTTATTACTTTAAGAAACTTTTATAACGCAAAACTCAACCATAAATATCTATATATGTAGCCATATATATACATATATATAATCATAAACAACCTTCTCTAAGAGAACCTGTAGCAATTGAACTCAAAGGTGTTAAAAAAAGATAACCCTCAAAAACATCAACCCAGTCTAATCATCCACAAAGAGAGAAACACAGCTTGTCTGGCTTTGGTTAAAGTAAACAAAGTGGTATTTAGCTTTCCTTTACTAAAAGTGAACTTGGGATAACTCTTGTCTTTGAATGGATAAAAAGGAAAAATTAATCATCATACCATATTCTTTTGTGCATTTTAAGATGCCACTTATATAATCACACATGGCATGCATGCAAAACAACACTTCAACTATAGTGAAAAAGATGCCTACAAAAGATACTAGTGTATAAGCAAGGAAATGGCAATTTCACTTTTTAACTTGGCATACTTGAGCTATATATATATATATATATATATCTTTTAATAGAAGTACCTAGATTTGATTCCATCTCACTAACTTTTGCATAAGCTTTTGGCAATTAAAGTGACTGTACATCTCATTCTTTTGGAGGACATGAATTTTACTTTAAGACCTAATCCAACGACTAAAATGTTGCATTGACCTTAATCTCTCCATAACTATAAAAAAAAAAAACTTTTATTGTGTGACTGTTGAACAAGTCTTACATCAGTTAGTGTGAGCTAGAAACTTTGGGACTTATACAGTGGATGGGTCACTCCACTTAATTGGTAAACCTTTTGAGTTGAATACCCAAAGCCTAACAGTCGGTATAACCAGTGACCTCAAGGATTGTTTAGTGAACAAGAAAATTTGGAACTTACATAAAGTAAGAGTCACTCCACTTAATAGGTTAACCTTTTGGGTTGGATACTCCAAGCCCAACATGTCATTTAAGGAGATTGCATGTGGACTTAAAATCCCCTAGCTAGAGGGAAGATGGTAAGACCAGTGACAATTTATCCACCAGGGTGAGTGTAACGACCCACTCCACCACATGGCATAATATTATCTGCTTTGAGCTTGAGCCAGCATGATTTTTCTCTTAGGCTTTATTCAAAAAGGTCTCATACCAATTGGAGTGACACATTTATATATAAGTACTTCACATTTCCCTTACTCAGACAATGTCCTAAAAATTCTAACACAATAACCATTGTCTTATACTAAAATCTGGTACGTGACTTACATCATTCATCCAAAATAATCCATAATTAAAATATGACCCATAACCGACAGGTCCTAAGATCGAAACCTGGCTCTGATACCATTTATAACAACCCACTCCATCACATGATATGATATTGTCCGTTTTAAGCCTGAGCCCGCACGATTTTACTCTTGGACTTTACCCCAAAAGGCCTCATATCAATAGCCTGTCAGTGTCTTACACCCGCCCACGGCATACCCACCAATAGGGTCATCACAATCCACCTCCATTGGAGGCCCGAAGTCCTCGTTGGCACACTTCCGGTTGGTTCAAGCTCTATAACCATTTGTAACGATCCACTCCATCACGTGGTATGATATTGTCCGCTTTAGGCTTGAGCCCACACAATTTTACTCTTGGGCTTTACCCCAAAAGGCCTTATACCAATTGGAGTAACACACTTACATATAATTACTTCACCTTTCCCTTACCCAGGCGATGTGGGATTGTGCACCTGTAACTCCCCTAGTGTGGTAGCCTGCCAGTGTCTCACACCAATCCATAGGTCATCACAGTGAGCCTAGGGGAGGGGGGGGGGGGGATTGGACATTTGTTTAGTGAATAAGGAAAAATGAAACTTATATAAGTTAAAAGTCACTCCACCTAATAGGCTAACCTTTTGGGGTGGAAACCCCCAAGCCCAACATGTCGTTCAAGGGACTGCATGTGGACTTAGGATTCCCTAACTGACGAGAAGACGGTAATACCAGTGACAATCTATCCACCAGGATGACCTTCGTTCAAAAGGGGTATTTGAACGAGCCCCACATCAGTTAGTGAACAAGAAAATTTGGAACTTATATCAACAAGCCAGTGGCTTAGCAATATCATGCCCTTACTTTCCAAAGGGAAGTCAAGGGTTCAAGTCTCCATGGAGGCATATGTGTGTAAGTATCAACTATAAATAAAAAAAAAATTAGGACTTATATAGGACAATAGTCACTTCACCTAATAGGTTAACATTTTGGGTTGATACTCCCAAACCCAACATGTACTACATAATATTAGCCAATCACACTGGACATGTAAATAAATAAATAAATATATTATTATTATTATTATTATTATCATCATTTTGTCATCGTGTCGATGCTAAACTGTCATAATACTTTTTCAAACTCAAACCCTTTGTCTCACTTTAAAATAAGAAAAGACATTATCACTGGACAACAGATTGCATTACTAATCAGCCAAAGAAAGAAGTACCATTTATATATGGAAAACTAAATAATTGTGTCTAAATTATTATTAATTTACCTTTGGAATTAAAACTGCGGTCATTCAACCCAATCACTGAACTTCTTTGGATGGTGGTACTAGTAGAATGAAATCATTTAGCGAGCTTAAATCAAGATCATGACTACAGACCTCATTGAAAGATATCTCACTTCATGTCAAAATATTAGTGCATGAAAACTGCACAATAGCGGAAATGGTTGATACAACACTATTGTGTTTGAACTTCCAAAAAAAAAAACACACGCACACACACACACAATTTGGTTTGACGGTAGTCCATGCTAATTTCACAAGCAAGGGTTATCCAGGATCTGCACATTTCTTCTTTCAATGCAGACATGTACGCAAATATATTTTGGTTTTATAATTGCGAAAATAGTTGATATGTAGAAGCTCGAACTCGCGTGACTGGCATGAATGATCAAGAGTTTTATTACTGAACCAGGCAACAGCCTCATATATATGGTAGATTATTACTTTATACTAATAAAAATAGCTGAGATAAGTAGTATTCGCAGTGCTAAACATATACTTTGACAATATATACTTATATAGTTACTGTCGGGTCAAAAAGTGACATTAGCAAGCAAGGACCATCCGTGAACTAGCCATTTCTTTTTCAAAAACAAACATGCATACACATTGGTACATACATATATGCATTTGTATATATATTCAATTTGGGCCAGAATTTGTAACCATGCATGCAGAAAAGACATAAATATCCTGCAAAACCTAACTTCCTGCCTGCCTAGTACTGATCCATCCAAAAACAAACAAGAGAAGGTAGCAAACGAGAGGATAAAACACTGTCATGAAGGTATATGAGGACATAGACCACCCTTTTATGGTGTTTCAGCTTTTTCAAGTAAGAGATGAGAAGTGAGCAACTGTTCTTCCCACAAGGGATCAAGGGGTATTTTTGGAAAATCAGGTGAAGGATAGTGACCCTTCTTAACATATAATTGCTTTGGATGCTGTACATATATGTGTGTGTGTGCATACATATATATGTATGTAGATTGTCCTTAAATGACTTTACACGCAAAACTATATATTTATGGATTTTTGTTCTTCTTTTACTTTAATAATTGTACGCAGTCTTGTCTTTAACACAAAAAGACCAAGCACCACATACATATATTAATCATAATGTCCTCAACTTCACCTTTGTTCATCTAGCTAGGCCAGTTCTTTGGGAGCCCCATTGCACTACTGCTTTTCAGATGGCTGAGATTAATTCCATATGTGTGTGTATTTGAGTGTGTGTGTGTGTGTGTGTATTTGAGTCAATGGCGCTACTAGCTTTTGGAGTTCTTTAAGGATTATTTACCTGAGAGGTCTGTCTAAGTATGAGGTAATAATGTATGAGGATAAGGCTGAGTGGTTTTAAAAAAATTTAAGTTGTATTATTTACTTTATATGTTAATTCAATTATACAAAAAAAAAATTAAAAAATGCTATTTATTTCAGTTGGAAAAATAATGCTATTTAATTCAATTGGTCTTATTTCATGCATCCAATAGTAGAAATCCTTAGCTAACATTCTCGGTTTGAATTTTAGGTACGAGAATCATTATCGAAAAGTGAAAAATCAACTCCATGTTTGTTTATTTTGTCTTTAATTTGTAAGAAAATAAAATTATTGAGATGGATACTGAGTATAAGAAAGTGAAAAGGGAAGCTCAAATTAATTATTTACACAAAATTTTCAATACTATAACATACAGATATTAATGAAAAATCAGATAATGGTGACATTCTCTTTCCCGGAAATTCAAGCAAGTATAAATGACAGAATTTCCATTTTCATTTTACCCCAATGTAATTGCCTTTTAATTACATTAAAATATACTCTACTCTTACCATTTGATCATTTCTTTAGGTGCAGTGATATATATATAAGCTAGTTATTTGGCTGAGCCTTGAGCCCTTTAATTTGGAGAGAGAGAGAGAGAGAGAGATATATATATATATATATATAGGTGCCACTCTTAAATCAAATATTGTGGTTAGTGTTGGGGAAAAAGCAAGATTACAATTTTCTTAGGCTTGATATATACATTTAGCAATATTTCAGGTATATATGAAGAGAAAGAAAGCTTCAAGTTTTAATGGTGGAGGCCCACTCATATCAGATTTTGGGGCTACCCATGGCCAAATCATGACTGTCTAAAAAAATACAACCATAGATCATTACACAAATCTCATATATACATTCTCACGGTCAAATGATTGGAAAACAATAATAAGAATCATAATCAGAATCATCATATAAGAACATCATTGTAGTAGCAGTATACTAAGGGTGTAACTAACTCTCTCTCTCTCTATATATATATATAGATGAAAAAACGCATACTATTAACTAGATCCAAGAAGATGTCTTCTTCTTGGTACTTCAATAACCTTACCTATTTGAAATGGGGTTTGGACCACTAGGAACTTCATGAGCACCGGCACCAAAGGCTCGTTTTCGCCACGTCGACGACGACGGCCCTTTTCTTCGACTTGTAGGAGGAATTTGGATGGTATTGGTCTCTGAATTTGCAGCCAACTCCATAGTACTTCTTCTTCTAATAGCTTCTTCTGTTGAGGTCACCGGAGAGACTAAGCTGCGTTCTTTGTCGGACGCGGTGGGACGGACCAGAAAAAGAAGAAAGAAGAAGAGGGTGAGTGAGACAATATAGATAGAGATGGAGTAGTTTGAGGTCATGATTCTAGTGGTGGTAATGCCATTCCTAGCCATACAAGATGTGTTACAAAAAAATGTGCCTTGAGAAAGACTTACTATATGAACAACATTTTGAAGCTTAAGTGAGAAGTATACTAGCTAGAGAGGTGAGAGGTGCAGAATCCTAGAAAGCAAAAGGGGGTTAAACGTTTTCTTTGAATTGAGATATGTAGATATATACTTGGTTTTGACCTTTTGAGAGAGGGAGGAAGGGCGCGCTTATAAGCACCCATCGTCTCCTGTGGGGAGGACAAAGTGGAGCCCACGGAAAAACTGGCAGATAGAAGAGGACGAATACATGGAGTCAATAAAAAATTGGCATCATGCATAATGCTCAAAAATGAAAGGTAGAGGTTAAGATGAGAGAGAGAGATTGACAGCTTACTGTACCAAACCCAAACAGCCATTCAATATTCTCACCGAGAAATTATTTAAGAAATTATTATATTGTTCAAAACGCCATGATCCGGCCAATTGCAAGCTGCTCAAGCTTAATGCATTAGTATTACTTATGATTTCTTGTATTGATCGATACGTGACGTATGACTTGATTCATAACCTTTTTTTAATGGTCCGATATCATTATACATCTCTATGAATTGGCCGATTCGGCCGGTATATATGCACCGATATTCGTCTCAATCTGTTACATCGTAAATACGAATCTTGATAATACCATGTCAGTATATCAAATGGGTTATAGACGAGCTAATACAAACATTCGGCCAATTTACACCAATATTCACCCGAGTCTGTTATACCACAATTGTAAACCATAGTAATTCCATGTTTGTATATCAAATGGGCTACGGCCAAATCCACTACTATATACGGTTAATTTTCAATTTAATCTCTTAAAAAAATGGGTTTAATTTTCATGCATTGTCTTCAAAGTACAAAAACCCAACAACTGTATTCATTATTCATATATATTACAATTGCGTGCATGTTCATATCATCACACACTTGCATATTTTGTGAATTGAATGCAGAAAGCTTCAAGTTCGATCGATCCAACATCACCCTTCAATCGATCGAACACTTTGTCCTTGTCCAAATGATTGGAATGATTTCATGATTAGAAAGGGTTATAAAGGATTAAATTGAATAGTTTTAGGAAATTTGAGCATTATTTCGGGATAAAATAAATGAGTATATAGAAAATATATACATATATATACATATATATACTTATCTATATATAAAACCAAGAGGGGCAAGTTGTAACTTTGACTTTCATCAATAAAACAAATGATTTATTATGTTCATTTTTGTTTTACAAAGATGTTATCATTGTTTATTTGTTTAGCCGCTCACAATTTCAAAAGTCATTTTGCAAAGTTAAATATTACTGAAAAATATTTTAGTTCTTCTATTGATTAAGTGTTTATATTTCTTATGTTATTCAATGATTTAACTTATTGTTTTGTAATACTCTGCATCCCTACTGAATTTAAATCTTGGTTCCGTCCCGTAAAAGTCCCTACTTTCCAAAAGAAAGGTCAAACGAATATCATGTCATCACTATTATTAGTATATTAAAGTTTATTCCCTCCTAATTAGGTAGCCATTATTTCAAGCATTAAGTTATGACATAAAAGTATACCATTATAAATGATCTAAACAATAATTTCATATTAGAGTATCGAAACCCCAAAAAAATAAAATAAAAAATAAAAAGAGTCTCAAAGCTGTTAGTATTTCAAATTCAGGCTCGAAGTTTCACAAAAAATGATCATCTTTTACAAAATCACAGTCCAAATATGTATCTAGCGGCTGCGGAGTATTATAAAGGAGGAGAATTCAAATTCCAAGCTCAACCCTCAGTGCCAACTTACTGGGACTTGAAACCTCCACTTTATAGAAGAATAACATCAGAATACCTTTTAGCCTCAAGTTAGCTAGCAGTAGCTTCAATTGATTTGAATATGATAGTCATTCCACCATAGCCTCCCAAAAGGTGTTTTTTAATTAGTTTCATCATATTTGTCATATTCATGACTTAATTGGATTGAATTAATGTGTACCGTGTGGTTTTTTTTTTTTATCTCTCTCTCCTGGTTTAACTAAAGTTATAATCCATTTTTAGAGTAAAAATGAAGAATTTCATTGTTATTGTTTAGCCATATTCAACTAATAAAGTGATACTTCGATTGTTGTAGTACTCTTTATATTGTTGTTTTTGGTGTGTATATATGACACTATAATAAAAATTTTCCAATTTATGGTGGGGAATAGTGTATCTTCTTATGTTATATACGGATATATAGGAAATAAGTCAAATTGATAATGATAAAAGTGTTTCATGTTGGATTCGGATGAGTACTGCTCGATTTATAGTTTAAGCTTTTGAGATAGAGGACAAGCGCCTGACCCGAGTGTCACTCCAAACACCCGGAGGTGTTCCGGTCTTGTCCGGAATAAACAGGGCAGCCATTCCAATGAGAAAATTGAAAGTTCAGGTGAGGTAATAAGTTGTATTTGGGGTTTCTATATTATATTTTGACTTTCTTAATCTAAGACGTTGAAGTGAGTTATACTCGTACAAATAAGGACGATTTGATGTCACTCTATTCTAGTACTCCCATCAATCTTCTTCTACACTCCGCATTAAAATATTCATGAATTATTGAGAAAATTTCAATGAGAATTAACAGTTGGTGGAAGACATGCAATTTATTTTTGGTGAGACAATTATAAGCCTCCTCTGTTGGGCTATAAGAATCGTCTTTACACGCCTGGCCTCCTGGGCTGTAAATTAGTAAGCTTGGCATTTGGATACACAGGCCTCACCTCAAGCAACATCTTTATGCAGTTCTTTTCTTCCGCTTCTAGTTGATATTAAATAATAAAAATATAAAATTTGTTTTTATTTTTAATTTTTGTTTGCTCTAATTGTATTGGTAATACTCTTGTTAGTGTTAATGCATTTGCTTCATAATTACGGTTTACATCTGTTAGAAGCCAATAATCCAAGCCAAGGTAGACGTATGGTTTTTATTTTGGGCCAGTCCGGCCCACTTAAACCTTTTGTTTGATGTTTATGGTTAACGAATTCCTAAAATTAAATGGGTAAATCCCACTTAAACCTTTTGTTTCATGTTTAAACCAATTTTTTCTTCCATTCCTCCGATTTTAATTCTAAGGCTTCAATTCTACGCCGCCAAACACAACTTATGGTGTTCGGCTAGATGAAATTGGAATTTGTGGAATTGAAAAATAATAATAATAATAAAAGTTCAATTTTTTGAGTTACTTTTCCCTTATTCCACCAATTTCACTTCCAAAACTCCAATTCCATGCACATAGCCTATAAGTTTTTATCTGTTTCCAAAACTCCAAAATTAGTTTTTGTAACGACCCAAACCCGTGGGTCCGAATTGCTAACAAGGTCCTTACCCGAACCTGAGATTATCTAAGCGCACCATAGTCCTTTCGAAATGTCAAGACACCATCTATTCACTATGACAACACATTACCAGTGCCAATGACCCAAAACATGAAACCAACCTTAAAATGGATGGAAAAGAGGCCCAGACAGACCAACAATCTGGTCGTCCGAAATGCCCATTCCGGTCGTCCAAAGTGGACCAACCAGTCGACCAATTGTGGCAAAAAAACTTGCAGGGCTACTGGAATTGTCAAAAATGCAACCGGTCGACCGAAATGCCCATTCTGGTCGTCCGAAATGGTCGTGCAAGCTGAAACTCAACTACTAAACTACTATGAATATGAGAATGAACAAGGACCTACTATGGAACCTTAAGCTGAATAAATCCGGCCCAAACACATGTAAAATCATTGAATACAACCTCACAACACCCATCTACAAGCACTTCGCAGAGCTTACACTTTAATGGATTTTCCGGAACTGACTGGGATTCGCCGGCGAAGAAGAGATGGATGGAACTTTCTGGCGCCGAGACTGGTGTTAAACCTGCTGAAAAGGGGTTTCGGCATTCTCAGTGTTGCGCTAATATCTCAACCAATCCACAGCTAAAAGGACGAACTAGATCTCTGTCTCAGGGTTCTCATGGAGTTCAGTGGTCAAGAAAAGAAAAGCACAAATGGGTTTTTTCTAATTGTCTAGGTATGTCCTCAGATTTTCAGAACCCCTCTTCTGATCCTCCTTCTTCTTCTACCCCTTCCTGCGAGGTGATGAGGGGTGATGAAGTTGTTGTTACAGAGAAGATGGATGGGTTGCCTTCTTCGAATCCTGAGTTAAATGGCAAGGAATTTGTTTCTCCTGGCCAATTGGTTACCGTAGGCAATGAAGTCAATGATCTAGCTGAAGGTGTAACGGTCTGTGTGGGAAAAGGTCTGCAATTTAAATTGTCCAGTGTTGAGGCTGAAGCTCTATTCAAAGTGCTACGATTAAATGTTGCATTACAAGGTTTTAAATGTATGCCTTCTGCAATGGATGAGGAGATTGAGGTTGGCACTATTACTAGGGTGGGTGGTAATGTTACAGACTCAGATTCTGTCCACGAGTATGACAGAATAATTGAAGAGGAGTTGGTTGATAAGTTGGGGTCTACCCAGTAGGTCTGTTCTAATGAGCTTCAACCCTGGCAGAAGAATGAATCCAACATATCAGTGGTGGAACCTCTGGCAGTGGTGAGACCTGATGATAAGGTTATTTATTTGGAGAGGGATTGGATGGTTGATAACATTGGAGCTACCAGCGAGTTGTTGGGAGTATCTTCAGAAGGTAATGACGCTCAAACTCTATCTCTTCTTCAAGAAATTGTTACTGGAACCGAGATAGCAGTCACTAATGAAGTTATAAATACAAAGCCCATATCATCTTGGAAAGGGATTCACGAGATTAAGAATCTCATCTCTGATGTCAACTATGATAAGAAGAAAGGCGTGGTGATGGAAAGAGGAAGGACTAGGAGCAGGAGTTTGAAAAAGGGGGGAGGGGAGTTAATCACAACTGGGTTTTAATGAAGCTACGAATCATTTCATGGAATGTTCGGGGTCTAAATGACCCGAATAAGAGAAGGGTGGTAAAGGTAGCTTTAAAGAAATGGGGAGTTCAGGTTGTTTGTTTGCAAGAAACTAAGATGGCATCCATTACTGACGGGGTGGTTAAAAGCTTATGGGGAGGAAGGTTTGTGGAATGGGAGGCTTTGGATGCTATAGGTTCTTCGGGGTGGTATCCTAGTTATGTGGGACAGTAGGTGGTTGTCCAGAATGAATGTGTGGAAGGGGAGATTTTCTGTTTCCTGCAAGTTTCAGATGGAAGAGGATAATTTCAGATGACTATTTTCTAGGGTCTATGGATCGGTCGTTGACACTGAAAGACCCATTTTATGGGAGGAACTAAGCCACATTCAAGGTTTATACTCTTTACCTTGGTGTTTGGATGGGGATTTCAATTCAGTCAGAGAGGTGTACTGGGGGAAGAAGGTCATTAGACATGGATCAGTTTTCTGACTTCATTGATGAACACCTTCTCATTGATCTTCCAATGGAAGGTGCAACTTACACTTGGTCCAGTGGTAGAGACCCAATTACTCTCTCAAGATTGGATAGATTTTTGATCTCTGGGGAGTGGGAAGAAAATTTCTAGGATGTTGTTCAGGCGGTGTTGGAAAGGGTTACCTCTGATCATGTTCCTTTAGTTTTGGATTGTGGAGGTTTGTGTTCTCGGAAAACCCCATTCCGTTTTGAGAATATGTGGCTGAGAGTGGAGGACTTCCAAGGGACAGTTCGTTCATGGTGGGAGGGAGCGACCGTTACCGGTGCACCCAGTTTCATTTTAACACAGAAATTAAGAGCTCTCAAACTCGCTCTAAAGCAGTAGAATAAGGATGTGTTTGGGAACCTTGAATGGAGGAAGAATAGAGTCTTTGCTTAATTTTCTGAGATTGATCGGCTAGAGGAGACGGATGGGATTACGAAGTCTCTTTGTACTCGAAGAGTTTCTTGTCAGGTAGTTCTAGCTGAGATTGCTTGTATGGAGGAGATTTCGTGGAGACAAAAATCCCGGGCGCTCTGGCTGAAAGAGGGAGATCGCAATACAAAATTTTTTCACAGACTTGCTAATGCCCATAGAAGGAGCAATCACATAGGACGTATAAGGGTAGAAGGAGTGGAGTTGTGGAGGGAGGAAGAGGTGCGTAGCGGGATTGTTTCTTTTTATCAGAAGCTTTAT
>JAOTQH010258815.1:0-11380 GCA_025631255.1 Cornus kousa | reverse complement strand
GTCAAAAGCGATAAAAATTTTAATAGTTAGTTTTTATTTTTTTTTGTCCTATCAAAAGAGTCAATTTATTCAACATAAATTTTTATTTCCTGTTCCGTAAAAAAAAATTATTGAATTAATTTTTTGTCTTGTCAAAAAATATAAAATAATAAAGATTAGAGATAAGGAGAAGAAAATTTAAAATGATAGTTTTGTTATTTAAAAAATAATAATTATTTACTTGTAAAGTTGGGGTTAAAATTGTTATTTAATTTAAGTTTATAGTGCAGACGCTGAAAGGTGAAGTGCAAATATTTTTTTGATCAGGTCAAAAATATATATATATTTTTTGTCCTATAAAAATAACATTCAATAGAGATAACTTCTGTTTTTTTTTTTTTTCTTAATCTTGTCAAAAGAAACTTAAAATATTAAAAATTAGCGGCAAAGAGAAAAATAAATTGAGAATATTTATGCCATTTAAAAAATAACAATCATCACACAAATATCGAAAATATTGTTTGTTTGGTATGGAAGAAAATATACTAGTGCGGAGTACTTTTTAAGAATCGACCCAAAAATCCTTCTTCTTGTTGTTGTTTTTTTTTTTAAAAAAAAAAATGAAAGCTGTCTATCTTACAAATTAAATAATGGTATGCTGGAATCTAGTAATTCCGTACGTCCCGTTTTGTCGGACCTATGGTAGTTACTTTATTCTCGTTTCTTATCCCGATTAGTGTCGGACCTATGGTAGTTACTTTATTCTCGTTTCTTATCCCGATTAGGGTTTAATTATGCTTTCAGGTGTCTCTTTATCTGCCAATTAGGGTTAGTACGGTTCCATAATACACCCCAAAAATGGTGAGACGTCGAAGTCGAAAAGCCTCCAACAACCATCCTGAGTTTTTCAAAGTTTATTTTCCCAAGAAGAGCTCCCAGCAACTGGTAATATACTCTCTCTCTTTTATTTTATTTATTTATTATTATTTTTCTATAGTCTATATATCTAATCATCACCAAGTTAGTGCATCTTTTGAGAGACCAGATTAATCATCACCAAGTTGTTCTGTTTGGTTGCCTGGAAACGAGAGTAAAAGAAAACAGAAAGAGATTGGCACTTCATGGGCTGACTTGGTAAAAAAAACATCAATTCCGAACATGCTTGACACATATATTTAATTATTTAATGACAAACCCATCTAACTCACTCAATTCTGGTGTCGGCCCTCATGCTTTGAGCTCGCAGATGTGAAATTTACTTCATTTATAATTTATATTTTGTCACTCTTACACTCACTTTTGATAACTTGTAAAATCTACTTTATTTATAATTTAAATTTTGTCATTCTTACGCCCACTTTGGGTGACTTGGGTACATAAGAGTCTCCAAAGAATTCTAACTTTAACATCGCTAGCTAGATCTAAGCTTCTAGCACGACTAGCTAACTTTTGTGTCACAATGTTTGCCTCTCTAAGGCTCTTAACAACATGAACAACAGAACACATATGCATTATTTGCAATAGAGATAGCACATCTCGAAATAAAATTTTGGAGAATGAAAGGAGTTTTCATTCTATTATTCACTGCCAAAGCAATGCTTCTAGCGTCCCTTTCAATGACCACATACCCGTTGTAGACCCACTGTCGAAACAAGCACGACACTTTTTCTTAGCGTTCAACGCTGGGTTCTGGTATAGATTGAAGTCATGAAGAGTAAATGAAGCAGCTTTAATAACTATACTTGACAGTCATTAACTATACAAGCTCCACCTTCACATTGAGGAGCTTCCCAGTAACATGTTCTCTCAACCCAACATTTACACCATTTGGTTGGTCTACTAAAACATCAAAAAATTGATAGAAACTTCACACTGCACAGCATCTACAATTCTGCTCTCCTCCCATACATTGTTATGAAATACAAACTCCTTCCATGTTTTCCAAAGTACCCAACATTGGTATGCAATCAACCGCAAACGGATATCTCTATCTTCTTCTTTGTTGCAACTCTCAGACACTTCAATCCACCAGTACCGTTGAAATGATGAAGATCAATCTTGTCGTAGAGAGAAACCATACCCGTCTTGCATGATAGCATGTTCAAGAGAAAATGTTTAATTGTGTCAACATCCTCTCCACACTTTGGACACACCTTGTCCACTTCCATCCCTCCACCTTGTCCACTTCCATCCCTCTCCTAGCAAGCCTTTCCATGACTGCAATTCCCCTTTGTATGCATAGTCACATGAGAACCCGGTTTTTTCCTTGACCTTGAGCTTCCGAGGAACCCAATTGTCTTTCCAAATGTATATCCGTGAACCATCCCCTACCTTCCACTGAATGTTGTTTTGAATCACAGATTCGCATCCTTTGCTGAGTTTTTTATACTATGCCAAGCCTAGGATGAGTTATTTTTGAACTGAGACTCCAATAATTCGGTGCAATTTTTAAGGACACAAACTGATGTATTCTTGGTAAAAGATATTGCTTATGTTTCAAAGTTAATTTGTTGTCTTGAAGCTCATTCGTATGTTTGCGACACCCTCTTCAAATTCTGGATCTCAAAAAAAAAAAAAATAATTGCTTTGCAAAATAAAAACGAGTTGTTTGCAAAAAAAGAAAAAATAGATGTGAAATAGGAGGACACTATCGATCTACTAATTTTAACACCAGAGAGCATTCTTTGTTGCATTGCCTGTTGAAGGGACCATGATAATCCCTCTGCACATATTAAGAACACGAAAGGAGATAATGGATCTCCTTGTCGGAGACCCCGGGATGGTTTGAAAAAGCCATTAGGCAATGCGAATCAATCTAACCCAATGCGAATGGTACCCCCAAACGATTAAGCATAGCCTTTAGAAAGCCCCACTTTACTTTGTCATAGGCCTTGCTCATGTCTAATTTGATAGCTAAGGATCCCTCTTTCCCTTTCCGTTTATTTTTCATTAAATGTAAAATTTTGCGAGCTATAAGAATGCTATCTGAAATGTTGCGGCCCGAGACAAATGCACTTTGATTTTCTCCTATAATATTCTTTATAATTGGTCGCAAACGATTGAGAGGACCTTGGATTTTGAATGAAATTGGGTAACTACTGTTGGGTTTTTAAATTTGGGGATTGAAGAAATGTTAGTATGACTAATGTTTTTTAGGATGTCTCTAGAATACATGAAAGTCCTCATTGCTTCAACTATATCATTTTTATTTTTTATTTTTTTTAATCACTGACCAAAAGTTTGGAAAACGAGTTAAAGAGATTGTTTAAATAGGCCCCATTGGCGTACTTGGTTCAGTTTTAACTGTATAAAAATCTGCTTGATGAAGAGTTCTGAAAATTTAGTTTGAAAAAAGGTATGTTTATGGATATTTGTCTTTTATAGTTCTTTGAAAACAATGGACTTGATAAGTGTTTTCTGAGTGACAAACCAAGCAGATCCTATGTTTTTAGTTATAATTGGTTTTTGAGAGAACAATCTTTTAAATAGGCCCTATGTTTTCAGTTTTATGTTATTTGCCATACAAAGTATTCAACGCTACTGTTTCTTACTGGGGAGTTTAGTATAATTACTGAAAATACAAGGAAGGTCTATGTAATTTTGTTTAACATTAGCGGAGCTAAATGTAATTTACCACCAACAACAACCACCAAGCCTTTTCCCAATTACTTGAGGTCGGTTACATGAATCATATGCTTCCATTCCGCTCTATTTAAGGCCATAGCCTCAGTCGAGGTCAATGTAATTTACCCTACATCTTAAATTCCCCTACGCTTGTCACATTTTAGTAAGTCAAGTCACTGTTGATTTAAATTTAGATCCTTAGTGAAAATTTTCTTTTTAATTGATAACTAATTCTGAGTTATCAAACGTGATATATAGATTATGAAACTGGGTTGTTGCTTAAGGAGTTCTAAACATTTTTAAATATGTTGATAAATAAGGTCTAAGCAAACTACTTCAGTTTTAATTTTTCTACATTCCAGGACACTATTTCAGTTTTAATTTTTCTACATTCCAGGACAGAATAGAATGAAGGCAAAACTTTTATGAAAATTTTTAATTCTCTGCTGTGAATTATATGCCTCCAACATGCACAATCTGTCATGCTCTCCTATTAGAGGAAGACATGTTATCTGCGAATCATGTTATAGGATCACAAACCCACTGGAGCCATAGTGAAAGCGAGTCTTCATAGGGAATTTGTCACTATTTACGGACCTGAACCTGGATGATCTATCCATCACTAGGATGAAGCTTGGGTGAACCTAAGTGAAGGTCCGGATTGACAGATGTTAAAGAATCAGCGGATTAGTTGTGGTTAGGGGTGCAATGCCACTTGAACCCTGAGCTAGCTTGTTCTCTCCGAAATGCAATGAGGTGCAACAGTTGGCTGGACATCTAGGATTAAAGCACTGTTTCGGTGCGGGCCGCGAGAGTAGTACCAAATCGATGCAAACTCTAAATACTAGATATGACCTCAAAATAAAATAACAGGGGTTAAGTTCGGCCAGTGAGATGATGGGGATAAGCTTCATCGTTGAGAGGGAAACAACCTAGATCATCAGCTAAGGCCCCTAAATGACCGGTCAATGATAAAGGAGGTAGGGGTGCAAATACAGCTAGGAGGTTTGCCAAGAAGCAGCCACCCTTGAAAGAGTGCGTAATAGCTCATTTATGGAGCGCTCTTGTGCTAAAGATGAACGGGGCTAAGCAATTTGCTGAACTGTGGGATGTTAAGACACATTGGTAGGGGAGCGTTCCACCTAGAAGAAAGCACTAGCGTAAGCAACGGTGGACAAAGCAGGAGTGAGAATGTCAGCTTGAGTAACGCAAACATTGGTGAGAATCCAATGGCCCGAAAACCTAACCTCTACACAAATTAGTGACTAGTGAGAGAAATGGCAGTGTTTTTTCTGCTGTTTGGGGCTCTATATCTTTGCTTTGTTCATTTATTTCATATCCTATCAGATTTTATTTCAGTAAAATTACTCTTCCTTCAGTTGTTGGTTCCAATACTTGGATTTCCAGAAATACGGATTAAAAATATGATGCATTTAAACTAACCCTCATTGAGGTTTTGTTTGCTCAGGTCCCAATTTTTTGACGTATAAGATTTAAAACATTAATTTCTTTCCTTTGTCCTGTTTTCTGATCAACCAAATGGGAGTGGAGCACCACTTTTATTGGAAGAGAAACAGGCCCATGTTTGTTGTATCCTACTTTCTTATTTACAGAAAATTGGTTAAGTACGATGGAAAAAAATAAAATGTGAATTATCGGTAGAAGTATTTCCTAGTTGCAATTTGAATAAGTTATCTGCTCTTTGAATTTGTAACCACTAAAGTTAAATATCTCATTTTTGCAGTGTGTGCCACCAGCTTTTATCAAGCATTTTAATGGAACAATACCAACTAATGCCATCCTTAAAGATCTGAGTGGGAAATGTTGGCATGTGGAGATGGAAGATGCTGAAAATGGTGTCTTTATAAAGAATGGCTGGCAATGCTTTGTGAATCATTATTCTGTAGAGCTCGGAGACTTCTTAGTTTTTAGATACAATGGAAATTCTTTATTTGATGTTAGAATATTTGGTAGGAACGGATGTGGGAAGGAAGATTCTTTAGCTATTGAGAAGACTCTCACATGTGTCAAGACTGAAGAAGAAACAGAAGCAGAACAGACTTCTCCCAAGCACACTAACATTCGCAAGAGAAAGTATTCCGAAATAAGCTGCAAAAGATCTCCAAGATCAATAGGTGAGTTGTTTCAAATTAGTTTCGTTGTTGACATTTTGCATTTTTCCTTTTATTTATCTAATGTACCTTTACAGATTTACTTGGACCAATTCAGCTTAGGCCCCGAAGAATTGCTTCCGAAAGCATTCAAGAGCAGAAGATCTCTGACACAGCAAAGACGACCTTACCAAAAAATCCTTATTTTATTGCAACTTTTCGTACGTCAAGGACATACGCTCTGGTGAGTACGGTTCTTATACTGGACAGATTATTTAGTTTCACATTTAACTTTGTTAAGAATGTCTACCTTTATTCTTTTTTTTATTTTTTTTTCTTTTCTTTTTTTAAGTTCAACATTCATTGTTAGTCCGATCCCCTAGTGCAATAATGTTTTGGTCCTTAACCATATACGGTCATCACTGATAATATTACAAAATTTATAGATAATTTAGTTGGGAGATCCGAGTCATCAGACCATTGACATATGTTAAATGAGAGGACGCTGAAGGGAAAATGAAGATATAGGAAAACGAGAATTTCTTGGGTGGAGATGGTAGAAGGCACCATCTCCGAGTTCATCAGCATCTGGTTCCTTAAATTGCTTTCTGAAGTATAGGTTGATTCAGCAATCAAATGCTTTGCTGCTTTCCAAGATTTTAAGCTAGCATCAAGGCTTGAAAGGAGGTTCAGGTGAAAGATATTTGCAGAGAAGGTCATTCGAATTAGCTTGGAATAATAATTATTATATGTATGAGTTAGCATGTATTTGAGAGACTACGGGTCCTTCTAGGTCATCAAAAGTGTTCTTTATCAATGCACGGGCTCAAGAGTTTTTTCTGGTCTCTGTTTTTACAAGTTGCAAATTCGGATTATTCACTTCGTCCTACAAAAACTTGGAAGGTCACGTCACCGGACAAAACCCTTCATGCCTGTTACTCTCTTTACCGTAGGTCCACGCCATTTCCTGAACAAATAGTTGGAGAAACATATTGCAGGAACTAATTAAGGCAAAGTCATTTCCTGGACAAATAAGAGCAGGAACATACTGTGTGGTTGTTATTGAGAAAACTAATTAAGGTAAAATAAAATAGATATAACACATGACGAAGCTAAAAAAAAATAGGATATAGATATGGTAGGAGACATCCAAGTTTTTTTCCCATGATTTTAATGTTGAGGATAAAGTTGCGTCTGTTCTATCTAATAAATTATAATTATTTTCATGTCTCATTGGACATCTAGACCTTTTGAATGTGGCCATTCTTGATTTTCTCAATGATGGTACTGGATAGTCATGTAAAAAGCTACCAGTTAGGGGTTCAAGCTTGCATCTCCTATTTTTGTGTAAAGTTGAGTGGCAGGAAACAGTTTTTTACTCATTTAATAAAAATAATTTTAGGGAGACTGCTATCTTGTGTGTGTGTGTGTGTGTGTGTGTGTGTGTGTGTTTTATTTTTTTTATTTAAAGATCATTTCAGGGAATTCCAGACATCTTCTTCGCATCTTGATTGATATTGCTCTTACCTTTCATGTTTGTTAGTTGATGTGAAACCATTTCGTGTGTATCTTAACGAACCCGGAAGAAATAAATGCATCTGCTGATATTAAGCCCGTCTCTATTCTGATGTAATGTTTCAACAAAGGCTCAAACCCCCTGAGATATTACAGAATAGAGTTGATTATTGGAGTTTGTGTTATCCACTCTGAGAGTTGAATTCCAATTTCATCATGCTATGATGTACATTATTATTTGGAATGTTAATATGTACAGTACAGATTATGTTCCAAGGAGCTTGAACTCTAGTTGCTTTGATAATAAGATGTGAACACCTAAAGTATCCCATTAATGATTCCGTTGATCAGTATCTTGAAATTACAAAGTTATTTCCATTTTTAGATGGAAGAATCCGTTGTTCAACCAAGTAGAGTTGATTGAATTTTGATTCTGTTGTTGCAGTATATTTCACGGTAGAAAACCCCTATTAGGAGGTTTCAGTTATGAATTTGAAATTACAATGATCTGCCACACCTAGTGTGGTGGTTTTCTTTGTCTACTTCTATTATGCTTTTCTAAACAAGATTTACTTATTATTAACATTATCTGTGGGCCGCAGAACATTCCTAAATGCTTGGTGAACAATAATAATATTAACATCAAGCCACAAATGGTGTTCCGTGATCAGAATCAGAAGTCATGGCCTGTGAGAGTTGTTTCAAGGAAGGATGGTCGGGTGGATTTTGCCCAAGGGTTCGGGAAATTTTTGAAGGATAACAGCCTCGGGTTAAATGACAAGTGCATATTTGAGTTCTTTCCTGGTGTAGGAAGAAGCAGCAGCAAAGAAATACAGGTACAAATTATTCGTGCAGGGGCAAGAGCTCGAAAAAAGTCCATAAGAAGAAGAGCCTGTGAATTAGGGGCATGAACGTGAAAATTTGAACTTTCCTTTTCACTTGAATTGAGCAAAATCTATGTCATGATCAGGATTTTTGGTTTTTGGACTTGAAACCTCCTTGCATGATATGTATTTATTTTCCTTTTGTAATCACTACAGAACTTACTAATCCTTATATTTTGGTCCAGATTACGAGCAGCTTTTAGTCTCTCTTGAAATGTAGTTTCTCAATTCCCATACTGAGTAAAGTTGATGGGGGACTTAGTAGGCATTACCAATATTGTTTATGTATATTGACTTGCAACATGGCAAAGCCCATACTTGGGAGCCTGGATCACTACACAGATGGTTCAAATAGAGCACAATGAAGATCCTAACAACATATGTTTAAATGGTGTGCTAAAAGTCTTAACTAATTTATGAATTAATAATATTACTTTATAAAGTTAACAATTGCTTGGTTGCTAAGGTCAGCTAAATAAGACCAGATATATACGTGTACGTGTGTGTGTGTGTGTGTGTGTGTGTGTGGAAATCAGCTTAGACAAACTGAACCTCATTTTCTACTGCCACTTCCAACTCTAACTTATATTTCCACATGTCTTCCTTCTACATAGACAAGATTGATCCCATCCCTGGTCTCAATTTGATGACCATTTCGGGCCTAGTACCAACATTACACATCCTATACCGGACCGTGCTCCCTTTAGGTCAAGTTAGCACCGGATTCGCAAAACCCTGTCCATTTCTAAATTCCTCTTTCCCGCGCATTCTAAAATGGCTTACTTTCAATCTCGTTCCACTTCCTTACCATTCTAAAATGGCCCAATATTATCAACAGGCTTGTGGCCTAGCGGTTTCAGGCTCCAACCTCTTAAAGAGAGGTCAGGAGTTCGAACCTCAGTGGAGGTAGTGTGTGTGAGTTTCCCAACTAGAAAAAAAAAAAAATGGCCCAATATCCTTCTCATTCAAATTTCCCACCATGCCATGCATATGATCATTTTCATCAATTTTATTAGCATAATAACAATGACACAAGCATGATAATTTATATTAAATGAATACAAGCATAGCATTCTCTAGAATTCAAGCACAAGCATGGCATTTTATTGGAACCAACCACAAGCATGCTCATCATAGTATTTCATATCATCTCAATTCATGCTAACATTTACAATTTTAGCAACTTTGCACTAAAGCCATGTCATATACCTCTTTAGCAAAGAAAGAAACACATTTTCACCTCAATTACTAGCATGCTTTCTTAATATAACATAGTCATTGCAATTCACATTTTCACATCCAAAAATGAATTTTAAAGAAATCTAAGCAAGGATGTTCAATGAAAGGCAAAGTTTGAGGCATTGGAAATCCTTACTTCAATGGAGCAAGCCAAACAATCCCCTAAGCCAAGCCAAATTTCGAAATCCTCCTAGCTCTTGCAATATTGGTCTCAAATGGAAGTCTTTGCCATGCCCTCCAACTTCTCCTTCTATGGTTTCACCAAAATCCCACTCTAAACTTCCCAAAATGAAATTTAAAGCATGGAAGAAGGGAGGAGGCTGGCTTGTCTTGTAAATGACCCCATGGTCCAAAGTTTGCCACTTGTCAACATTTGAGTGGATACTAACTTTTGGTAAAGTTACCCCCTTGCCCTTACTCATCCATTGCAATACCATCTACATTCCCAAAATATCTACCTCAATGTATAAATATAGATGTATGTATATGTGTGTGAAAAGACCACAATACCCCTCAATGCAAATGATAAAAGCAGGAGAAGTTCCGACCCCAGAAATCGTCCCGACTTCCAAAATATTAATTATGTCACTTCTAATTGACTTAAAATAAATAAAAATGAATTTCTAAAACTCTTGGATAGAGATATGGCATAAAAAGCCCTCGGGCCCGCATGGCACGCAAAACGATGCATGAAAAATGAAATAAAATAAAATTTCAAAAAAATCTAAAAAATTCGGTATATTATAATCTACCCTCCTTAAAGAGATTTCGTACTTTGAATTTACCCTCCTTAAGAAGAAGGCCCACAACCGTTCACCTTCCTAAAGAACACCTCACAAAACCCGCAAGACTATGAGCTCACAAACCTTATTGCCTTCGACACTGGATGTCAATAGGCAATCACATACCACTGCCACTAGCAACACAATGCTCACCACCCTATGTGGGTACTCATCACATAACATCCTATCACGTAAACCATTGGATTCTGTACCTGGCTTAAAATCAACATCGGCACACTTTACACTGATAAGCGTCGAATATTGCATATTCAAGCACCCTAAATTGCATTAGTTAAGTCCGTTGTTTGTTTAATTTATGTAGATTATCTTCATTTTCATATTTTTATGCATTTTCAGGTTCAAGTGCCAAAAAATGAGCAAAAATAAGGTTTTGTGGAGTTTTGAACATCAAGGCGCACAATGCTGAAATTCTGGCAACAGTGAAGCCTGGATTTTCTCTTCATTTTCGACCAACCAAACTCAAGAACTGGACTTCTATCAAAACATGAAGTTTTTAAAGCTCTGAATTATATTTCCAAATATTTAAACGGTTCATCATTTGGAGTCCGGAGCAGAGAGTTATGGCCTTTTTACCAGAGGTGCGCAGAACTGCCTGGCAGCAATGAAGTTCTGCCTTGCTCTTCAGTTTCGACCAACCAGACTTAAGAATTGGATCTCCACCAAAACATGAAGTATTTAAAGCTCTGAATCAGATTTCCAAATCATCAAACGGTTTGTCATTCGGAGTTCGGAGCGCAAATTTATGGTCATTCTACCAAAGTAGGTCAGTGCCGAGCAAGAAGAACATGTAGCATTTTGCTCTAAATTGGAGCGATCCAACTCCCATTTGGATTGCTCCAAAATTTGGCAGAATGCAATCCGGAAAAGCTCAATTTTCACCCACTTGCACATTGGTTTCCTCAATGCTATCTTCCTTCTTTATGGAGTGGTTGAAGATGTTGTTTGGTGAGTTTTTGGGGGGAAAACAAGATGGCTAGATGAGAGGGGAGCCACACACACATATTTTATCCTACTTTTGGCAAGATTGAAGGAGAGAGAAAGGAGCACAAAGATAGAGTTATTCAAGCTTGAAGAAGGGAGCACGAAAATGGAGTTTCAAATCAAGCTTCTTCCTTCTTCTAGCTCTTCCATGGGTAACTAAATCTTCCTCTAGGGAGGTGATGAAGCCCCTCCCTTGTAAGCATGCTCTAATATAGTCTATTTTGGGGATTACAATGTATATTTT
>JAOTQH010258805.1:0-11380 GCA_025631255.1 Cornus kousa | reverse complement strand
AGTGTGAAGCATAGAAGAGAGTGATACTCGAAGATAATCTAATTGAAGCATTTATACAAACCATTTTGAATCCACATGTTCATTTCAGATTTTCCTCATTTCATAACAATCATTTACCTCTATACTCAAACTATTCAACACATACTTCAATCTCCAACAAGTTCCAAGACTACAAAATCATTGCTTCCATTTTTTTATTTTTTTTTCCAGTTTCATACCAATCTATTAGAACAAAATAATGAATGAAAACACTATACAATACACAATACCCCCAAACTTGAATGGCCCATTATCCTCAACGTGTGAAGAAAAGTAAATCAAAATAATAGCAAGAGGGTAAAAGAACAATAAGACCAAGTGGAGTGACAAAGGCAAAGTGGCCATCTGTGTGAATGCGCAAATGTTTCCCTCAAACTTGGACATGAAGACCTGTCAAAACACAACTAATATACATATGTAAAAGCATAGGTCTCTTAAGAAAAACCAAAACAGGATTAATAACACAAACATGAATTTTATTGAAAGATAAAAATCCACACAAAACACAAAACTGCACATATAAGAAAAAATACAGCCATAAGTTTAAAATGGATAGCAAAATAATGCCAAAAGTGGTGCCATTTAGAGAGACGAAGTTGCGTTAGGAATTTTGACGAGCAGGTGGTGTGCACTCTGCAAAATTTGAGATAAAGTCAATGAATGGTTCTTTAAAATCCAAAAATTTGTCCTGTAATCAAGATACACTAGACCCAAATCAACCACAAATCTCCACTACATGCAATCTCATCCTCCATTTATACCAAAAACTTTGAGAGAGTGGAGGAGAAGAGAACTTACCCATATGGAGATGCCCAACCATGCCTCCTTGCTTGGTGCAAATTGGAGGGGAAGAGAATGAGAGATGAGGGATTGAGAGGATGATGAAGAGGGATGAGGGATGAGATATGAGATAAAAAGAATGGAAGGAGAGGAGGGAGGGTTAAGAAGGCATGTAAGAGGTTTGGGGTCGTAGGTTAGAGAGAGGGAGAGTTAGATTTTTGAAATGGGCTTTGTTTGGGGCCTTTTTAATGAACCTGCGAAGGGCGACGAGTGCCCGCGGGTTGTTGAGGTGGGTCTCGGGATGGGCCTGCAAGGTCTTGACGAGGCCCCGTAGAAGTTTGAGCTCACTGCCACATTTGGCGGGTGCCCGCAGGTGCATGGCGGGCGCCAGCAATGCTGTTGGGCAGACACCCTTTTGAAGTGACCTTTGGCCTAACGGAGGCCGAGCTGGGGTCGAAAAATTTTCAAATTTGACATTTAAGCTTTTATTGACCCTAGACACCTTGTAGAACCTTCGGAACAAGAATCGGAGCTCATTTGCAAAAATGCTAGACTTGAGGTTCGAATTTCCTGTTATCTTTGGATTTGTTGAGAAAATTGCCGGAATAACCTTGAAAAATTCCGAAAATGTTACCGAGACCTTAAAATAACTAAGAAAACCAAATGTGAATTTTGGAATGCAATTTTAGACAATTTTAAAAAAGTTCACATTTTTTGTTATACTTAGTTAATTTCTGAAAAATTATCGACTCAGGCAACTTTGGGAGAGAAGCTTGGAAGTTGAAAGAATTGCTTCCCAAGAGTGCTAAATTGAACGTCGATAGCTAGACGGACCATATTTTGCATTAGCCCTCATTACCCCATACCATGTTTCTTTAGAGAGTCATGCTTCCCTAAATAAGAAAGTTCTTTTAAAAGCGAAGGAAAAAGAGCTTGAAGATAAAATTTGAAAGAGGTAACGGAAAGACCTTAACTCACTCTTCCTTCTTAATGAAGAGCTTTTGATCATTTAGGGGCTATTTTGGATTATGGGAGGGTGGATCAAGTGAGGGCACATTAAGCAAAGACTTGTGAAGGGTCATATTTAGCGCGGGAATTTCTGAAAAAATATCCTTCACACTTTCAAAATCCTCCTTACACTTATCCGGTGGCTCGGGCTCAACAATTTGTGATAACTTAAGAGAGGGAATGAGAGGAGATGTAAGCTTCCAAGAAAGAGATACATTTGATGTTGCCCAAGGAAGAGAATGAGTAGGGGAAGGAATATCAAGTAAATAATTTACCTCCCAAATAGATTTGTCAACATCAAAATCCTCACAATTAAAATGAGCCAAGTAAGCTTTTAGAGGATCCTCCATTAAAGGAGGTGTATCAAGCAAAGCATTCTTTAGGGGATATTTTAGATTAGGGGAGACAATCTCTTCATTATTATTTTCCTCATTTTAAACCACAATTGCTTCATTTTTATGTGTGGCAACAACTTGATCTTTAACCACAATTTCTTCATTTTCACATATGGTAACCATTTGATCATTCTCATGATGAAAGTTACTTAGAGTAATCTCATCATTCATAGAATTTTCTTTTGGATTGGCCACAAGTTCAATGGGAAGTTCTTCTTCCTTTTCATGATTTAGAGCATTAACCATTTGTTGAATTTGGGCTATTTGGTCATCTAACTAAACTCTAGATTGGGAATGAGAATAGGTGGTGGATTGCATACTAAAAGTGCTATTCAACATTTGCTTGTTAGAATCCATTATTTGTTTGTTGGCAGCAATAAACTCAACCAATTGAGATGGTGGAAAAAGACAAGAGGGCAAGAAATCATGATCATTGGGTTGAAAATTGGCGTGAAAATGTTGCCCATGAGATTGTGGGGTTGAATTTCCCATGTCATGCCGCAAGGAGTTTTGATGATCTCCCCAACCCGAGTCACAACCATTGAAGTATGGATCATTATCCGGTTCAAAAAAATTTACATTTGGTTGCTCTAGATAAAAATCTGAAAATTGTCCCAGTGGAGGTCAATCTCTTGTATGATGTGTATGACTATAACAAAATGCATAAAAGTCATATGGTGTGTAAAATTAAGTTGAAGGAAAATTACCCTCCATTTAGGACTAATTCAACTTCTTGTTGAGATACATAAAAAAAAGAAAATTTCACACATAACATATATACAATACAAAGAAGATACACAATATCCCTTCACCAAAACATCCACATGTAATGATCCCTTTCTCCTCAATTCAATAAGACAAAAATTAAATGGCGACAACAAGGACCGATGCTTTGTAAAATAGTAAAACAGTAACATCCTCAACAAGGTTTCACAGATCAAAAATCACTAATCTAAACATATGCAAGATATTCACAATTCTTGAGACTAGAAAATTGAAAAACTTACTGGGAGTCCTCCAGACTTACGACATTTTCAGTTCTCCTCCGGCAAGCCTTGGTGTCCCTAAAATCTCACAAGAATACTTAAAACACAATGTTATCAAAATCGAACAAGAAAATATACACAAAACACAATATTCACAATCAAACCAAAGTTAATCTTTGAAACCTCGGTCACAAAACCGTTTGCAATCCCCGGCAACGGCGCTAAAAATTGATTGGTGGTCGATTACAATTTATAAATAAACCCTTTTGCAATAGCACAAATCATTGTAAAATAGGGTTATTGGTCGGGTAAGTCGAACCACAGGGATTGCTAGCTTATGGTAACCAAGGTCTAAAAATCACTTTTAGAATGATGAAAGGGGGTATAGAGTTGTGTTTGATTTGTCACTTAAAGCTAGGAAATTAAATTGCATAAAATGATAATTTGCAAGGAATTAAAAAGATAAAGATGATGTAGAAGGGATTAGGGAAGTGAATCCACTACCTATTAATAAGCATGCTAGGACATGATTTACTTGGGGAAATAACAAATATATATGACCATGGAATGCAACAACACAAAATTGCTACATTACCTTCAAGAGATTCATGAAATCAATAGGCAAGAATAACCTATCAAAGTTTCACATGCTTTGACTACCTACACTAAGGTGTAGCGTTAAACATGCTCACTAAGCTAGAGACTATCAAGCCCTCAATTAAATGATAAAAGCACTTGGAAACAAGATTCAAGATTAATTCATCAAAGGGAGGCCCTAAGCCATGGGCTAACAAGTTCTTATCAAGCATGCCAATAGAAACACTTCCATAAACTCATCTCCATTGTCACTATAAAAATGTAACAATATAATCATAAGAGAAAATAATCTAAGACAAAATATTTAACTCAAAATGATCATTTATAAACATTGAAGTTCATTACAATATGTAAGGTGCTCTAGCTCATGGAAAAGCCATATATATACATTATTACCCCAAAATTAAACCAAAACTAAACCATGCTTATAAAATAGAGATTCATCACCTCCCTAAATAGAGAGTTAGTTGCTCATAGATGCAATGGAGGAAGGAAAAATGGTGGACAGACCCTCCATTTTTGCACCTAAAGCTCAAGAACACACAAAACCCTCACTTTTGAATATTTCTCTCTCTAAAGACTTGTAAAATGTGAGATATCTCCCCACCAACCCCTCAAGGCCCTTATCTACCACAAAATCATCTTCTTTCCCTCCATTTCTGAGCCCTGACAACCCAGGAAGAATAAGGACCACAGAAAATGACTAAGGGACAAAATGCAGCACAAAATCAGGAGCAGTTAAATTGTTATTTGTAGATCGGCTAGCACCCGCGGATGCTTGCAATCTGAGGAAGCTTGCTGGAGGTTTTGGCAGGCACCTGCGGAAGGCTGCCTTCAATACATTTAGCCCTCCTTGAACCACATTAGATTAGTTTGTTAACGCGTTCTTCATCTTGAGCACTATACCACAAAACTCACACGCATGATGACTCAAGAAGCTTGGCCCAAATGACGGTCCCTAACAGCGGCATGCTTTGATTCTTTAAGAGTTTATCAAAACTGTTCTTTTAACCAATTTTGGGGGAACCAACCTGAAAGAAGACGGAAATAAATAAATAAAGCTAAACTATACATTATAATTAATTAATGGACTTAACTAATGCAAATAAGGGCGCTTGAATATGTAACTTCCCTGTCTGAAATAATGGACAACGGAATGCCATGCAACTTCATAATCTCTGTAATGTAAAGCCTCATTAACTATTCTGAAGTGAAGTTAACACGAATAGGCAAGAAATGAGCTGATTTGGTCAACCTATCCACAATGACCCAAATGGAATTATGACCCTTGAAAGAATTGGGCAATCCCTCCATAAAATCCATAGAAATGCTCTCCCATTTCCACTCCGGTATAGGTAGTGGCTGTAGAGCTCCTGATGACTGCTGATGATCAATCTTCATCATCTGACAGGTATTACACTAAGAAACAAAAAGAGCAATGTCCCTCTTTATACCTGCCCACCAAAACTGCCGTTTCATATCTTGTCTCCTCCTGGATGAACAAAAAATGCAGAGTGATGAGTCTCAGCCATGACATCCTTCCTCAAATCATCAGCAGAAGGTACCATTAAGCGTCCCTTGTACCTCAAGCCTCCGTCAGTCCCAACATAGTAAAATGGAACTTCCCCAGAAGTTATCTCTGCAACTTTGTGAATGCACTACTTATCCGTGAGTTGTGCTTTCAGCACCTTGCGAATGATAGAAGGTGTAACTACTATGCAAGCTATAAAAGCATCTAATAACTCATCCACATTCTTCAAAGCATTCCACTCAGTGGTGAATAAAGCAGAAAGACTAGCATCGGGTCGGCGACTGAGTGCATCTGCCACCACATTTTCTTTCCCTGGATGATACTGTATCGAAAAATGATAGTCCTTTATGAACTCCAACCATCTGCGCTGTGTCATATTTAGCTCCCGTTGAGTGAACAAATACTGCAGAAACTTATGGTCACTAAATAATCTAAAGGACTCACCCAACAGATAATGCCTCCAAATATGTAAGGCAAAGACCGCCATTGCCAACTCCAAATCATGTGTTGGATAATTAAGCTTATGAGGCATAAGCTTCCGAGATCCATATGAAATCAGTCTCTTCTCCTACATCAAAACACACCAAGACCTTGCAAAGAAGCATCTATGTAAATAAGATACTCAATTCTGCTCTGTAGAGTAGATAAAACCGGTGCAGAAGTTAACTTCCTTTTGAGCTCATCAAAAACTTTCTGATAATGTTTACCCCACACGAACTGTACACCCTTCTTGGTTAGATAAGTGAGTAGTCCCGCTATCTTCGAGAACCCCTGGATGAAGCTCCGATAATATCCTGCCAAACTTCGGAAACTTCGAATCTCGGTAGGTGAAGTAGGCTATCCCCACTCAGCTACCACTGAAACCTTGGCTGGACCCACCGCTATTCCCCTTTCTGACACCACGTGACCCAAAAACTTCACCTCTCTATACCAAAATTCACATTTCTTAAACTTGGCATATAACTGGTGCTCATGAAAGGTCTGCATGACCATACAAAGATGTCTAGCATGATCATCCTCTGACATAGAATAAATCAAAATATCATCAATGAACACGATGACAAATTGATCTAAATAAGCCCTCAAGACTCTGTTCATCAAATCCATGAAGACTGCTGGTGCATTAGTCAACCTAAATGGCATGACACGAAACTCATAAGAACCATATCTAGTGAGAAACGCTGTCTTCGGAACATCCTGCTCCCTAACCCTAAGTTGATGATATCCAGAATGCATATCAATCTTAGAGAAGTATGTAGCTCCCTTCAACTGATCAAAAGGATCATCAATCCTGGGTAGAGGGTACTTATTCTGAATAGTAACCTTGTTCAACTCCCTGTAATCTATACATAAGCGGAGTGAGCCATCCTTCTTCTTCACAAATAAAACTGGTACTCCCCAGGGTAAAGTACTCTTACGAATAAAACCATAGCTCAGTAATTACTAAATCTGATCCCTCAGCTCTCACATCTCCACTGGTGCCATCCTGTATGGTGCCCTAGCAATAGGCGTAGTGCCTAGAGCTAAGTCAATCACAAAATTGATCTCACGACTAGGTGGCAACCCTGGAATCTCATGAAAAACATCTAAAAATTCCTGTACAATCGGTATGTTATCCAATAACCCAATAACCTCCTCCTCTGTTTCCTCTTCCACATGAAACAAATAAGTGCTAGTGACCCCGTGAGAATGTGGCATAGTGACGACGTACATATCCTGACCAAGTATGGTGAACATAATAGACCTATCAAAATAATTAACTTGGGCATGGTTGTGAGATAACCAATCCATCCCAAATATCACATTAGAAGTGTACATGTCCAGGACTAATAGATTGGCTAGAAATCTGACTCTACCAATGTCTAGTGTCACATTCCCATCACTCTCATATAAAATGGCAGTATCGCCCAATGGTGTAGAAATACCCTGAGGTCTATCACATACCGTCGTCATCATCCCAGATAAAGCAACAAAAGACTTAGCTACAAATGAGTGTGTAGCACCCATATCAAAAAAAATACATCCTGAAAACCATAAATAGGAAACTTACCCTCAACAGCCTGAGGTACCTGAACAACCTGTGGCATGGCGTTGTACACCCTGCCATAGTGCAACTGCTGCGGTGCTTGTCCCTGAGGCTGTAGCGGTGCCGGTAATGCCAGATACGTCTATCCCTGAATCCGTGGAACCTGTGGAGATGGTAAAGGTATCGGTGCCCTCTGTCCCTGCTGCACATACTGTCCCTATCCCATTCCTGCTTTAGGACATTGCCTGGAAGTGTGACTTATCTATAGTCAAACTTATAAAATTGATTCCCATAAGTATCTTCTATAAACTCATTGATACTCATCTCATCTTAGCTCAACGTACCTATAAGCAATTACTTGTTTGCTTGTCCAAATACAAATCATTCCATTATGATCATATAACACACATTCGAATATAGTTTAAATTTACCATTTATGGAAAAATCTCAAAAATACTCTTATGGAACACAATTCAGATATGAAAACCATTAGTTCACTTTATTAAGAACTTTCTTAATCCATAAATTGCCAAAAGAATTAAACACCATAAATTCTGTAAAATAATGCTAGTGTACGTTGTTAAATAGAGCCACACTACAACAATACTCCACTACTACTAGTACTAAATATCACCCTTAAAAGAGCAATCATCCTTTAACTCTGGTACCCTCCATCTTAGAGGCTTCGGTATCACCTCCATCATGATCTTCTTCGGGGTCCTCCTTTACACGTGTCGTAGCATCGAGTACCACTGAAGTTGTGTTAGGTACACAATATGGTGGCCAATCCCACACACAAGAAATAATCCTTTACTTATACTCTGAGACAACATTGATTGGAAACAAGTCCTTGGTCTCCAAGTCTGCCTTCTTGATCTGCCTTCGCAGGGGAATCGTTGGAGTAGTCTTTTTCCTCCTTTAGTCATTCTTTGCCTTCATTGCAGACCACATCCTTCTCCTACTGCCAAACATTCTAAAATTTCAGAATAAAATTGACATCAGTCCATTCTAAGTGAACCATAAAGGAATACAACGAATCCAAAACGTATGCTCTAAACAAGAGAAAACGCTACACAGAAGTCTTGTACGAAAAACCCTAGAGACACTTGAACCTAGAGAGCTCTGATACCAACTGTTATACCCCTCAAATCTGAGACATGAGTTGATCAGGTCCAAGCCCAAACCCGAGGGAAATATCAAACAATCAATATTTAAAATGAACACGGAGTACAAAATAAATTAAGAAAATATATTAAGCTAAAAGAAAACTAAATTAAAAATCCTTAAATTAATAAAACTTAAATCCAGTAACCCAAAACCTTTGTTAAATAGAAAACTCGGGAATCCATCCAGTGGACCCCTTATCCGTATCCCAAACTGTAAAAGAAAAACTGAAACAAGATAAAAAGCTAAATATGGAAAGTAATCATACATAGTCGGAGGAATGAGTATCTGTATCTGCTCTGCAAGTCCAAGCTCAAACCCTGGAACTGACGAACACCTAAAAAATAAGATAGTGGGTCAGGCCCACATATAAGTCATATCCTATTATGATATATATACAGAAATCCGATACGCAGATACATCCTAGATAGCTCAACAATATCTAGGTAGTCCATAAATGTATATATTATATACTATAGGATGCTCACTAGTCCAAAAGGTCTGTCTCAGCCTGAGTAGAGATACCATGCAAATCACACATACTGTGGTCATGTGTACCTAGACCTACCAGGGAATAGGAACTACTGTCCAGTTATCCATCCGAGGCAATATACGCACCCTAACCATGGTCCTGAGACTCAAGCTCATACCATGGCACCATATCACAAATATATAAAGTCCGTATACCCCTAATACAAAATATCATCCATCTGCATAGTGGTCTGATATATGTAAAACAATCCATCCTAAAGCCAAGGTAGGTCATTCAATTATTTTATTGACATGACATAAATATGAGTAGGATTTAACCTTTGAGATTAATCTATACCCCAATCCAAGTTAGGTAGGACTTTTTATTTGAACTAATCCATCCCTAGTATGTCACCATCCCGTACTGGTTAATATAATCCACAACATCCATATAATTGATAGAATTTAATATCATAATTCAGCAATTAAAATTAAACACATAAATCCACGTAATTGACAGAACAGAGTATAGTAGTTTAGCAATTAATCACCAAAATAATAATCCATGCAATTGCAGAATAGAGATTAATAGTTCAACAACTAATCCAGAGTATGCATAGATCAAGTCTGACAAATAAATGACCCTATTATGAATCCAAAACAAGATTTATAATCATACTATAATCCGTTAAATCACCAAATTAAAATTAAGTAACTAATTTCCTTCCATCCGTTAACAACATGCAAAGTTTTTTAAACTTCCCTACTGATACATCTGTTAGCATAAAGACTTTAATTATGCACATCAAAAGCATTGATTTAATCTCCATAGCAAAATTAAACTATTTAACCTCATGTGTTTTTTGTAAAACTTAAAACAGTTTAGTACACATCCACTAACTAACCTTTTAGTTAATTAAATCCCATACTTAGCATATCTAGGTATATTATGCAATCTAGTAAGTTATTGGGCTAATTTACACACTTTGATGTTCATAAAATAACCGCAAACGCATTCTACATGAACAACACAACACTGGACCAAACTGTTGGAAAATTCCCCAAACGGGTTGATGTAAAGTTTCTACATGTCAACCAATTAACACAAACCGGTTGATGTAAAGTTCCTAAGTGTCAACTGGTTTACCTAAATGGGTTGATGTAAAATTTCTAAATGTCAACCGGTTTACACAAACCAATTGATGTAAAATTTCTAAGTGTCAACCGGTTTACACAAACTAGTTGATGTAAAATTTCAGATGTCAACTGGTTTCTCCAAACCGGTTGACATCTAGCGTATAAAAGTCAACGTAAAGTCTCGTTGTCTATCTCTTCTCCGACTCCGATGACTCTGTTATCCTCCGTTAAGGTTACTAATGGTACAGTTTTACGTCGCAATCAACTCTAAACATTAGTTTGGTTCTTTATAAATAATTTTAAAAAGTTAAAATCATAAATCATGCAATATAATTTAAACAGAATTCAAACATATACACATTCAATTAACATACTGCAATTCAAGTTTTAGCATGCATACATGGTTGATTTTAATAACTTAAATTTCTTGGACTTTACCTAGGCATGCACAGAACACAGATTAAAGAGAAAGAGTAAAACAGAGACTTGCCTTGAGTTTCAGTTCTTGAAACTCTAAACTGCTATCTTTGAGTTTTTCGTCAACGTCCTAGATTGCCATTCTATACCTTCGGTGCTCTTGATTCAACTCCAGAAGCAAACCCGTTCCTTCCTCCTTGAACCTCTCTATTAATCTCTCATGTTAACTATCTATTTCTCTCTGTCTCTTAACACGTGAATAGGGTTTGTTTGTAACCCTAAATAGACATATAATGATATATTTATTGTCTTAGTAAAATAGTATAACCCTAATTCTAATTAAAATCAGAGACACAAAAACCTAATAAAAACCTAGTCGGCCGAAAACGTGATTTCATAAAAGAATTAAGCTCTAATTTTTTTAATGATTAAATTCATATTTTAAATCCACCTAAGCATAAAAAAAAAAAATAATAATAAATTAATTACACAATTAAATAAAAAAAAAATTTATTAATTCATCTAAACAACAAAATAAACAATTAAGGAAATAATTACACAAACAAACAATTAAACAATTAAGCAAATAAGTAAATAATCACACAAGAATGCAATAAGATAAAAATTTAAATGCCAATACTATCTTTTTAAATTAGGGGTATTACATTCTTCCCCCTGACGATGTCCTAGCCGTTCAACAAACGCCAAACTAAATGTAGTGAAAGCACGGTTTAAGAAAAGCCTTTTGTGTTAAATTTAAATTTATAAAAACCACTACCGACACTACTACTAACGTAGCAAGAGTGAGTAGGGATCGTCCCAAGGGATT
>JAOTQH010258794.1:0-11381 GCA_025631255.1 Cornus kousa | reverse complement strand
ACGACTCTAAAATTTAATGGATTTCAGTTTAAAGAATACCCAAATCAATAGCAGAATATGTTTCATTAACCGCAAAAAATAAAATGATAATAATAATAAAATAAAATAATAAAAAAACCTCAGATATTCAAACAAAGTCGTCGAGATCGTCAAAGATAACAACAAAGGAATGCAGATCATTGAAGGTTTCGACCAAAAACAATAGTGGAACCTTGGATTTATACGTCCTTCCATTTGTTGCATGGTAGTCGCCAAGAATCGACGAGAGAGCAAACGAACCCAAGCAAAAACAAAAATTTTCTTTTATACCTCCTTCAGTTGTTGCCTCTGTTAGAGTAAAATGATGGTTTTTGTTTCTGGCGCTAGTAATTTTTAGCCGATACTGAAATAACAAAAAAAATATATCAAAATAGTGTTTCAGATTTTGGGCCCATTTTTTAAATTGTAATTGTCTAAAATAACAAAATAAGCCCAGCCAAATATGTTTGGGCTTAAAAAAAAAACTATTGTAAACAGGCCTAAAATAAAATAAAACAGATGTCAAACCGACCCAATATGTAGAACCTGAGTTATTGTAGCAAAGAATTGAGAGGAACACATTTAAATGTTTGTTAAAGCACTCAGTGCTAGTATGACACTTGGAGGAAGAAGTGACAAGTGACAGAAATGAGATAAGGGTTTGGTTCTTATCTTTCAAATGTGTGTATATCTCATTATGGTCATTTGGATAACCCTATCTTTGAAATTTATGTCCTAAAATGTTAATGGCGATATTGGTTGGGTTCTTATCCCAAAATGTTAAAATTTTAAAACTTTACCGTCTTTAATTCTAGTGGCACGTGTACAAAAATGGAGTACAAATTGAATAACTCATTATACCTCATTTCTGGCCGACCTTGACGTCCTTGTGATATGTCGGTTGCGAAGATGAGGGTAGATCTTATCCCCACTACCAACTTGCAACTTTTTAGATGAGCCGATCGTCTCCACCCGTCAACAATCGGTCTCCCCTCCAGAACTAAAAGGCAGGAGGTGATCGTCTTGAACCATCAACAATCGGTCACCAATCTCGTAACTAAAAGTTAGAAACGATCAAATGTATAAATAAATGACAGAGTGACCTTGCTATCATGATTTATTAAAATTTAATCTTTTTCAGTTCGTCTCCCCACTCCGGACTAGGGTAGGTCTTAATATTAAAATATATTTTTATCTCACAACATAAAAAGTGTTATGTCTCACACCTAATTTCAAATTAAGAGTGAAAATCGACCCCAATTTCAACCATTAGTTGACAAGACGGAACTTATCCTATCTAATTAATTTTTAAATAGTTTTTAATGAATAAAACAAAGTGAAAAGCACAAATGTCAAGTCATTGCAAATTCGTCGGTGGCCAACCATTTCAAGCCGTGGTAAAGGTGCACACTTTGAGTGATATCTTAGTTAGTCAATGCAATCAAAATTAAAATTAAGATTAAAAATTTTCATCAACAATGGTGATATTAAACCTCTTAAGACACTCAAAAAAAATCCTTCGAAATGAGAGATTCAAGCTCTCTATCTTCGAAGGCTAGAGTCCTTACCCTATAGAAATACCATACATCACAGACCAAAAATAAAAACTTACAAAACTCAAACCATTTGACCAAAGACACTTAAATAAGAAATTTGAGTTTAATAACAGATTTTGTTATAAAACCCTAAAAATATGCTATATAACTTATCAACTTATGGGGGGGTCCATGAGATACTCACATATCTGTGAATCAGCAAAGCACCAATTTGGTGGTCAACAGGTAAATGAAAAATGTGTGGCATATAATAAGTGGAATCTAGCAAGTTGAAAGCAAGCCACTCCTGCATGTGTCAGCCCCTCATTATTCTCAACAATCAAACAATGCCATCCTCTGTCTCCCGTTCTCTCATAAATCATTTTCCTTCTCTTTCCCTCCCGAGAAAATAGAAAAGAAAATGAGACAGAAGATTCAAACCAACCCCCAGGCTAATAATCTCATCACCATGGAACGGGATTCACAGTCAACCATTGCCTCTCTCCACAACAACACCTCCTCTTCTTCAACCATCCGATTCCTCGGCCTTCTCAAACAACCGGATTCCGATCCCGACCCGTTCGAGCTCGAAGAGAGCGACGTCATTTGGTCCTCCTCCGATCTCTCGGATTCCGGCAGCGTACACACGCATTCTCCGCCAACTGTGTCCAATTCTCCGACGAACCTCCGCCGCCTCTACAACCACAACAGCAACCACCACCACCACCAATTCCATCCGCAGAAGTCCGGCCTCTCCGCAGCGTTATCCGACGACCAGCACCCTCTGGTCCGTCGCAAGCCGACTCTGGACCCGTTCCTGTCGGCCGCCGCAAAGGCGATTCCGCCGGTGCCGCGGTCGGAGGTTTTCGCCGGACACCACCACTACAACCACCACCAATCGGCTCCGGTGAACGTGCCGATTTGGCCGAAGAAGATCGGGAATTTCGGAGGAGGTGAATTGAGGTACGTGGATGAAGTGGACGACGACGACGTGAAGGAGGAGGAGGAGATGGTTCCGCCGCACGTGATCGTGGCGAGGTCGCACGTGATGACGTTCTCGGTGTTGGAAGGAGTCGGCCGGACGCTGAAAGGGAGGGACTTGCGCCGTGTTCGGAATGCGGTGTTTCGGCAGACAGGTTTTATTGATTAAAATTAAAGCCTAATTTGATTTTGTAATCCATCTTATTCTCTGACATTAATTATTATTATATTTCGATATGAAATTATGAATATTTTAGCTACTGTCATTGGGTATAATTATGTTGACAGTGCTATTTAGGACGAAAATTTATATTAAAATTTTGACAATGGGTCCGTTAAAATATTAAATTTGTGAATTATTGTTCTTATATTAATTACTCCTGCTTAATGACATATATTATACAAATTAGGGTAGCATGATTCATGTGCACTGAATCGAAGTAATAATAAGATGACATCACACACTCCCACAACAATATACCTAGTAGTCACGTTCTTGTCACATTGATTAATGAGCTTCTTCTTTCGACTTGAGTAGGATTTTGTGGTGTTAATTATTACTATTTAAATACTACTAGGTCTTTAATATATATTAATAATATTATTATTATTATTATTATTTTGGGTACGTTTATATTGTATTAATTGCTCTAATTTTTGTAAACATTGCATTTCAGATTTGTATTATACCGCAAAATGGCTTGGATTTGCATCTATCTAATGCATACTATCTCAATTGTTCCGAGCCGTGGAGCCATTACCGTTTTACGTTGGGATAATTACACTTAGTTCTTCCGTAAATTATCTAAATAATTAAAAAATTTCTTCTAATTTTAAATATGATATTGACCTCCCTTTGGTTTGGTATAGGTAACGCAGACCTCCTGTGTCATAAAATCACTTTTGTGATATTTAAAATTTACTTAAAACTCGTGAATGTCCCTTAAAAGTTTGAAAGTAGAAACACTCAGAGTCAGAGTCAATGTCGACGGAAAAAGTTAAGACTTATTTTTTAAACAAAAAAAAAGAGGTCATGAGTCATGAACTAAGAAAGTGTCGGGTCAGATGATTTTTAGCTGTACTTAGGAGACATGGTGCTTTTATTTAGTATGGAGGTGGAGTTGACTAAACCAATAAACTAATTGTTGTTTTTTTTTTTTTTTTTTCTTTTTTTTTCCGGAAGGTAACCAATAAACTAATTGTTTCGGATGAGAAGAAAGGATGTAAAGGGACCTAATATAAATACCCACGGTGCTGGAAGAAAGTGTTTATTCTAACAGAATGTAACACACAAAGAACACACACGGATGATGGGCTCATGAGTTGAGAATGAACATTTGGTAGAAAGTTAGATTGGGATGAAGTCAAGAATGGGTTTTGTGATTAGGAAATAGTTTTATTCATCCAATTAAAACCTCAATCAAAAAAATTAGTTCCTCTTTTAGGAAGAGCTTGTAGTTTTCTTTTAAATGTTGTCATAGCTTCTAATTAGGAAACATATAGAAGTTGTACAGATCAATCCAACAATGTTTTGCCTCACCCACTCAACCTCCAACTTAAATTATAGGATAAAGTACAGTCACTTGTTCGAATCTATATATATGTATTATATATATATATATATGAGGTATGCAAAAATTACACTAGCCTCCCCTCTTAGATATTTCCTTTGATGGCTTTAAAAGGAAGTGTGATATTTTTTTTATTTTTTTTTTGCTCATATTTTATTTTCGCTGAAAATTGAGATAAAATGAAGAGACGAAGGCAAATATGATTTTATGCAATTTAATCTTTTTTATTTAAGCATTATCTGTCGTGGAGCGGTCTGTATAATTGAACCATGTTTCAAGGGAGATGAATGTATATTCTTATTATTAAATGATGTGAATGTGAATTAAATGTAAAATTACGTTAGGGGAATAAGAATTTGATTACTATTCATCGGATTCACTTCAGATCAATTTTGTTCGAGTTTGGTACTAAATTCTATTTTTCTCTTGAGAAGTGTTGTATGGTATCTCCAACATGTGATACTTAAATATAACATACATTTTTGTATATAATTTCCTCTTTTTTGTTCCAAATAATTTTGTTAGTAGAATATAGAATTGTAAGATTTGCTGCTTAAAGTATTACTACCATTAAGTAACAATGAGAGCTTTATAATTGAGTCAACTACTAGTAAGGGATGTTGTGGCAAATTCCTTTCTGCAAATGTTATGCAAATAATATATGTATATATATATATATATATATATATTTTTTTTTTTCGCGGGAGAGGGTGACTCGAACACCGGCACATTCGTTCAAAGAGCTGGATACTCTATCAACTAGGCCACTAAATAATACCCAAACTTTCAAGAACTTTCAAGAATATCGGGATGCCAAGTTTTTTGGCCGGGAGGACTGGTGTAGGCAGCCGTCATTAAATTATTTTTTGCAGAACGTTCTGCAATGTCAATTGCGTTCCATTTTGCTTTCAGAGCTTTAGGATTTTCTACTCTGATTGTACTCTTTCCAATTGGAAGAAATTAATCTTTGACTTGCTTTCCGTGAAGCTTATATTGTTTTTCAACTTTGGACCTGAAGCTTATATTGTTTTTCTATGTTTTGTTGGTAAAAATATATGCTTCATGTGACATTTAAGATATAATTAACCATATACTAATATGCCATAAGATATTTATAATATGCTAAAATAATTAATTAAATATTCAACTAAATATATAATTAAACTTGCAAATTAAAGCAATAAAATAATAATAATAAATAAAGAACCTGAACCGAGGCTAGTATTATATACTATGTCCTTAAGACAAATTCGTTCCGCTATGGTGCTAACGGACTCAGTGGCGTCTATCTCCCAGGATACAACGGTCTACATTCACCAGTAGCAGAACTACAAACTCGTGGATACGACGAACCTCCTCCATGTAATACTCTCTCTGACTCAAATATACATCTATACCATATAAATGCTAAATTGGATGCAATTCGAACCAAATGGTTCGGACCAATCTTAATATGGCTCGATGAAATTGGATTAGGATCTAAGTGGCTCGAACCACTTAACCTATGGTTTGAACCCACTTGGGTTAGGTTCAAGTCTAGAGAGGGAGATAGAAGAAAATGAAAATGAATGATTTGCAAATGATCTAAAGGGGGGTATTTATAGAAACAGAAATGCTTTTTCGGATTGGGTGCGTCTCTTTATCATTGGACACAACCATTGCAATAGGTTACAATGGTTCACATGGTGTCTATTCACCACTAGACACATCCATTCCAATAGGTTGCAATTATTCACATGGTGTCTGTTCACCAATAGACACATCCATTCCAATAGGTTGCAATGGTTCACATGGTGTCTGTTCACCAATAGACACATCTATTCTAATAAGTTGCAATGGTTCACATGAATAGTTATGTCTGTTGGTTTTGAGTTGCAACCCTTTAGAAACTGATGCAACTCTTTGAAAAACTGATGCAACCCTTTAGAAATAGATGCAACTCTTTGAAAAAACTAAAAAGTGATTTTTTTTAATTTAAAAGGTGTAACCCTTTAGAAAAACTAAAAAATGATTTTTTAAATTAAAAGGTGTAACCCTTTAGAAAAACTAAAAAGTAGTTTTTTTAATTCAAAAAATTAACCACCCAAAAAACTCACCCATTTGTGAAACTCATTTAAATAAGTCCAGCCCAAAATGGGCCCAATCCAAAATTCCATTTAATAAAAGGAATAATCCGGACTTTACAATTAGGCCCAAACCCAAATCCAAGCTTAAGCTTGACTTATTTAAACTTCAATTGGTTTCAATATTTTTTCCATTTAGGCTTTTCAAACACCCCACTTTGGATCTAATTTCTCATTCACCCGGAAATGAATTTGAGAAAGTAAATATACAACGTTTATCTCCTTGCGGAGAGGAACGCGCTGGTCTATAGATCCGAAAAAATTCTTAACGGAATTTATTCCAATTTTCATCCAAAGTTTATATTTTTAATGCTCTCGTTTCCAACAACTCTAATGCTATGTTTGGATTTGGAGCTTTGGAATTAGTAAAATTGGTGGAAAACAACTTATAAAATTGAACTAAAATTTTCTTCAATTTTACCAATTCCAATTTTATGCCGCCAAACACAACCTAAATATTCTTCCTAGAATTGAATCTTATTGCTAAGTAACTAAAAGTTTTGCTGCTCGGGAAACTTATTATTTGAACTTTAAAAAGTATAATTGGACATACCTTGTTCGATTTTCAGAATAATTCTTTATTATATAAAGTTGAAAAAACACCAACAGGCCTGTGGCCTAGCGATATCAGACTTTTACTTCTCAAAGGAGGTCAGAAGCTCGATCCTCAGTGGATGCAATGTGTGTGAGTCCCAACCAGAAAAAAAACAAAAAAACAAAAAAAAAAAAAAGTTGAAAAACATAAACAATTCGAGAAGAACTCATTTACTTGACAATTTTCACCTCAAAAAAAACCTAATCTTCATTTTTGTAGTTGGCTAGAAGTTTTTTATAATTTAAAATTTCTTAAAAGTTGCTTATAAGGAAATTGAACCAAACATATTTTTGAAAAAGTTTTCAAAAAAAAAAAAAAGAAAAAAAAAAAAAGAAAAAAGAAAATTTTTATCCTTTTAAGCAAGGTTGTGATGAGGTGCAACTCGTGACAATTGTTATGAGTTTTCCTTTTAAGTTAACATGCTTTGAGTATGAAAAATTACATAGATTATATAGTTACTAGACAAAAAAAACATATCAAAATATTAAAAAATAAAATTATTTTGGTTACTCAAATGTGATAATTCAATTTAGTAAATATATATATATATATATAGAATATAAAATTTGTGATTTTGAGGGTATAATTCTCATATTTTTAAAAAAATTATGTGTAATTAAAAATAGATAACTTAAAAGAATTATAACAAGCTACACCCCCCTCTCTCTCTCTCTCTCTCTCTCTCTCTCTCTCTCTCTCTCTCTCACAGATTTTCACCTTTTCAAAAGGCATTTATTTCCAAAAGTATAGAATTGCCGACAACAAAAACATTTTTTTTTATTTTTTTATTTATTAGAAATTTCACACACGCACTCACTTTACTTGTTTAAAAACAAACAGTGTAGTCAGCAATTAAAACATTTACCTATTTAGAAATAAACAAGGATACTCTCATCTCACATCTTGTTCCAGAAATTTTCTAATATATATATATATATCTTTCTTTTGAAAAATTAGAGGGACACCTTTTTCTTTTTCTTTTTCATGTTTTCAGAGGTAATGACGCATGTTGTACTGTGTGGTTGCACACAAGATTTGACCCGAATGTTTCTCTCTGAGCAAATAAGCATCACGTGGAAATGGACTCCTTGGACTCATTAGAGATCGGGAACGGAGTTAATTCCCAAATTTCAATAACAAAGACTTTTCTCTTTCACTGCTTTAATCGCCTCCGTAACATTACTCAGATACACACATATATAACACATACACACACATTGATGGACATTGGAGAGAGTTCAGCAGCCGAAGAGAGAGCCCAACTGCAATGGCCAGCTGTGCCGTGGAAGGAGGCTGTCCCACCGATTATCTTGCCATCTCCATATCCCTCCTCTCCATCATCTTGTACGTTTTCATTTCTTTGTATTTATATATATGCGAATATACGTAGTATTTGTTTGTCAATATATGCATAGGTGTATAATTTGTTTTGGTGGGTGTTTGCTGTTTACATTTTTACTACGTTTAAGACCATATATTACCCAAATCCTTGATGGGTTTTTAGAGGTGATGATTGTTGCCACTTGATTGGTTCTTTCCATAGTGACTCTGGTTGTTTATGGCGTTGAAGCCCATGGCAATGAGACTGCTTTATTAAGGTTTGACTTGAATTGAATTGAATCTGATGTTAAGATGAAGTTGTTTTCACAATTGATTTCGGATGGGTAATCTTGGCAGGCAATATGTTCGATTTTATTTCTCAGTGAGCTTAGATCCGTTCTAGAGTAACTTGTGAATTAAATCAATATTGGGATTGGAAGTTTCATGAATGACTTGTATTTTGTTGTGAAAGAGGGTATACTGTTGAATAGTGCAGAGTTTAATGCAGCCAATGAAATGTTTGCAGCTTAGTTGGTAGGAAACTTTTTGGCGGTTATGCGTATGTTTTCCAGAGTCCTCCCAGACTCAGTGTCACTGACCAACCCTTGGGTCAACCATCAAATTTGGTTTGGGAAATTAGGAGAAGATTGTGAAAAGCTAGGGAAGATCCCCACTGAATCTCAATGAAGAGGGCTTTAAATTTTACAGAGTCCCACTGGACATGAAAAATTTTATTTTTGCTTGTGCAGTTGTGCCGAAGTCCTTCCAGACCGAGGTCACAGCTAAATGAAGTTTCCCTTGGATTGTTGGGTGAAATGGTTTCAGAAATTGACCTTATGAAACGGTAGGGGGATCTCATGCCTCAATGAAGAGGACTTCAAATTCTAATGGGCAGTTGATAGATAAGTGCAGCAATGAAGATATACATTAAAACTAACACTATTGAAGGCTGCTATGAAAATTAATTTGCTAGAAACTAAATTTTAAGGTACACGTAAGGAAATAGGTAAACCAAAATAGGCTAGTGGCATGAGACTGTTGTCAGTACAGTGTCTAGGGAGGGTTGATGTATGTAGGGCTGCAAATGGTCCGAGCCAGGCCAAGTAGAGACTTGTTTGAGCTCAACTCGATTATGGAACAATAGTGCTTGAGCTCGGCTCAAGCTCTATTCAAGCTTCTAACCAAGTGTTCGAGCTCAGTTTGTCCATTATTAAGGAAAATGGAGTTCGGCTTGGTATCTCATTTAATTAAACAAGATGATCTTGAGCTCAAGCTTGAGCTTGAGCTTGTTATTGAGCTCGAGTTTGGGCTCGGCAAGGCAACATTTTTTGTCCCTTTCTTTTTATTTTATTTTGGTAGGTAAGATAGGTTTATTGATGTAGGATAAAATTCTAAACAGTTCGACAAACAATTTGATAGGTTCGTTTTTGACACGGTTGGCGTGTTTACGCAAAAGACGGGTTTGGGGGTCATAGAGACACGCGAATATATTCTCATCATGGGGATTATGATCCTAGGAATTTTCCTCCTAGTTTTGATGGTCTCTTTCATGTTGAAGATTTTCTGGATTGGCTAGAAGATTTTGAGAGGTTATTTGATTACCTGAAAATTAAAGAGGAAAATAAGGTGGCGCTAGTTGCATACAAATTGGAAGGAATAGCTTTTAATTGGTGGAAACAGTTGCGAGTTTCTCGTGCACGACAAAGAAAAAAGCCGGTACGATCTTGGTTGAAGATGAAATGTCTTTTGCAAGCCAAGTTTTTTCCACCTTACTATGAGATTAATCATGAGAAGAATTTTGTTGCTTCACCTCTTGTTGTTGGTAGTTGATGTAGTTAAGGAATTTAACATGGCAAAAGAAGAAGATGGTTTTGATGAATTCAGGCTTGAAATTGGCGAAGGATCATTATTTGAGCAGATTGCAAGTGAAGAAATTTTTATTCAGGAAGAAGCCATTAATGGAGATCTTTTTGTGTTGTGTTTTGAGTTTCTAATGGCAATGAATAGTATGATTTTGTGGTAGGTAATACTTCATGTTATTTGCAGCCAAACTCGAGGACGAGTTTTTTTTTTTTAAGTAGAGGGGACTGATGTTGGACAGAATTCTGAACAGTTTGACAGGTCCATTTTTGACCCAGTTGGAATGTTTTTTGGGTGGAAACGATACATTGAGAAAAACCCACTAGCTTTAGCTTGTGGGCCATATTTGTTTTTGGCTAAAAACCTTCGTTTAGGGCTCCGAAATCGCGTTTTATTATGTTAAAAGAGGCTTGTTGTTTATTTCCGGATTTTTGTTTGAGGCCTAAACGAAGTCTGATTGCTCTCAAATTTTAGATTTAGTATTTTTCGTTTATTAGGTTTTTTGTTCTATTTTTTCGGAATTTTTAGAGTAACTTTATTTAAGCTTATTTTTAGTGTTATTTTCCTGATACTATAAGGTTACTTTATGTTTTTAGTTTCCTTCTAGTGTTAGGATTTATTTATTATAAATATGTATACTGCAAAGAGCATAATTAACTTTTTTTTATTCAATTTTCAATACAAATTTCAGATTAATCTGAAATTATCCTTCTTTTGTGAATCCAAAACACCATACTTTGTGGATTCAAAGTAAACCGTTCCTTGTGAACAAATTTATCGCTTCCGCTCATGTCATTTATTAAAAGATTCAAATATAGTATAAAAATAAAAGAAGCATATTTCCCATTCCCAGTGATTTTTTGTGTTTTGGAATTGAGAAATATGCCTCTTTTATTTTTATACTATATTTTAATTTTTAAGTAAATCTATCTTGCCTATTTTTTCTAAAAAAAGCGTTGTCTTGCTCGAGCCCAATCTTGAGTTCATAACGAGCTTAAGCTTTTACAAAATCAAATATTTCAGGGTTAGCCTCCTAAAACTTCAGTCATCAACTATACTGACTAATTTGCTGGGTGCAATATGGCCGTCACCTAAAATATAGGGCTGCTCATACTTAGCTTTTAGGTGCAAACAGAAATGGTTTTAAATTAGTCAATGGTAGAGAACAGTGGCAGCAAGTAGAGGACAGTGACAACAGCCTTTTAAAATGTATAAAGGTAGTGGGAAAGATGATTCTAGTGCTCAAGCCTTGATTTGGCACATGTTAAGTGAAGTGGGGTCCACATGCAGTCTTGCATAACTGGGAGGATTGGGTCAAATTGTATCAATTATGGTGAAATTGCATTATTGTGGTAAATTGAGAGATTGCAGTGCAACT
>JAOTQH010258773.1:0-11381 GCA_025631255.1 Cornus kousa | reverse complement strand
GATGAAAGTCTCTCGATAGGGCGTGGTTTGGCTGTGTTTTGGGAATCATAGTGTCAAGGCAATGCCTTCCATATCTTTATACATAAGTTATTTGTTTGATGATGATGGAGGTTTAAGCTAATTAGGAAGTGACTGTTGGTTATTCACACCAGTGCTTGTAATATATGTTCTCTAGCTATTCCATTACAGATGGTTTTTGTTGCATTGTAAATATTCAATTTTTTGATCAATACATGAAAACCCATTTCAATATTGTACTTATCTTTCGAACCCATGTTTCTGAATCAGTTCATGCACTTTCTGAAAATCAATTCACACATTCAGAAGGAAAGCTCATTTTGACTGTGTGTTTTGACACTCTTGCTTTGCAATTTCAGAGACTCATCAGAAAAAACAGCTCATTAAGTACACTAGAGTTCCAATGGCAATCTCATGTTTTAATCCATTTCGACTTCGAAAGTCTAAGAACAAATCTTTACAAATCCCTTCCCCCTCGAGAACCCAATTAAATTCTGATATGGAGAACATGGAAACAAATCTTTACAAAATCCAGTACTGTTATTTAAGCATTGTTATGTTTTGATTCCCTTATGTTTAAGCAACTAATCTTAGGGGAGATTTTATTCTCTTGTCTTGTTCTGTTGAACAGGATGAGCCTTGTAAAGGGGTTTGAATGGAAGGCCAATAAATTAATTAATTAAATTTGTAAACTTGGTAAATTAATTTGCAAAATTGTAAAGTTTATAATTAATTATACATATCAAATAGATATTAGTAATACAATTTTAAAATAAATTATAATTCACTTCCTTTTAATTTTAAGAATAATCTCAAATCATAAATAAAAATGGACTATTACATATAAACTTATAATTGTTTTCATATATATAATTTTTCAAAACAAAAACAAAACAGTCTTTACCAAACAGGTATTCTGTTATTGATTCAGAATTTTTGACAACAAAACTAACTTCCCAAACGTGTTTTGTTTTCGGATTCCTTAAAACGCATGACAATACAAAACGTGTTATCATGTTTCTGATATCCAATTATCAAAAACATAACAATCGTTACCAAACATGGATCCGATTTCTACTAAAAACATACCAATACCAAAACGGTTGTTTTCATATCATACCAAACCATAACATATAACGTTATCGCTATCCAAACGGGGCCTAAGGATGATGCTTTCTGTTGTGTGTTTTCATTTTCCCCTACTCCACCTAATTCTCAATCAACTCCCTTCTTTCAAAAAAAAAAACCTATATTATTAAGGCAAAAGAGAGAAAATTTTAAAAGCATTAATAAACTTATAAAACATATATTTTAAAATTGAAAACTTAACTTCAAACTTAAAAAAATCAGAATGTAAAACATGAATAAATAAAAGTAACCAATAGCTAAATATACCGATTAAAATATTAGAAAAAGTGTGAGTTTGTTACTAAATGGATGAGGCAGCATGTTTCTTAAACCTTATTCTTGCTAAATATTTAGACCCGATATTAACTCTAAAAATAAGAAAACACTCTGTAGTAATGAGAAAGAGGTTTCATAATCTCAATCCTAACAATTTAAACACCGCCATCTAAGTGCTATCATGTATAAACCCAACCCAACTATGGCTTTCAGTCAAAATGTTAGGCACCTATCCTTAAAAAGATGTATGATTATTTATAGGTGTGATTAGCACACATATTATACTGAGCTCTTATGTTAAATTAATCCAATAACAAAATATAATGCATCAGTTTATGAATAATCTTCAAAATTAACAAATCAATATTATGATATTGTGCATTCTAATAACAAAAGAAAATCAAAAACCAAAATTGGAAATAAAAATATGACAGAAAGATTGAATATATCCTTCAGCATTTTTCAACTGGGAGGGCTAAATCAAAATATATGAACCAAAATCAACTTTTGTTTAATTTAATTTTAGCTAACTAACAATGTTTCTTTACATAATTGACTGATTAAGGCATAGAAAATCCTATTTGGGTAATTAAAAAAATAAATTATCAATTTATTTCTGAACAATTTATCACCCAGTACCCTATCTCTTCTTTTGACCAATTTACTAATCCTATTTGAGAATCTACTAGTGGAAATGGAAGCAGAGTGTGAGGTGGTTCATGGCAAGCCTCTTCCATCACTCTGGAATTCACTCAAAAATATGTTATTTGGTAAGTATTAGTCCTTTTGCTTGTCAAAGTTCTAGTTATAATTTTTTTTTTAGTTCCGAAAAGACTTCCATCTTTAAAAAGCTTGGCATGTTAATAAAAATTGTTTCAGATTCAATCTTTAAAGATTTTTAATCCAATTCAGATTTTTTTTTTTTCCATGCCCAGATTCAAGTTTTCTTGAAGACATAATTGACAACAAAATAAATAAAAAAACAGAAGTAGAAGTTATAGAAATAAAAAATACATATATTTGTTTTGCTAAAAAAAAAAAAAAAAAGTAGATTCCGTTGATTATCTCAAAATGCAATGCAAATTTTGTTACTTTATATTGGGAAAAAAAAATTATATAAAAAAGATCATAAAAAATTTCAACAAAAAGGATTTAGTTTGCAAAACAAGAATTACAGAGCTTGATTAGTTGATTTATAAAAAAAAAAAATTAAAATACTTACAAAGTTAGCAGTTGCCGAGAGAGAGAGGGGGGGCAAGCTTGAGAGTTGAGAGACAGCGGGTGAAGCTTGCGAAGGGCGAACCCGAACTGGAACAGCGGGCGATGGAAACTGGAAGATATGGGTTTTGAACAATCTGAAATAATATGGGTTTGAACAATCTAAAATGATATGGGTTTTCAACTTCTGATTCTACTTAGATTTTGTAGTTTGCACACAGAGGGAGGGGAAGTTGAGAGTTGAGAGTTGAGAGTTGAGATGGGGTGATTGAGGGTGGGGCATGCTTATCATATGGGCACATAAGGAAACTGAACAAGGATCAAATCTTCATCCAACGACGTCGTTTTCCTTCTCTAAATTGATATTTACTCAATGAAATCTAACCGTGCAAATGTGGCTCAGATTTGATCCGACAGTCAGTTTATTTTTAGAGAAACAAAATAATTAAAGAGGATACTGTGATATCTGACTTCGTAGGACACTGTAATGACCAAGATCTTGACCGGGTTAAATTGGAGATATAAAAGGTAGTTGGTACATTATGAGAGAGAGAGTTAAATAAGAGAGATTAAGGGTGTGTTTGGTTAGGTTGATTTGGAGGGATAGGGAGAGAAAAGAAAAGAGAGAATAGTTTAAAGATGTGTTTGGGTAACTTAAGTAAAGGGATAGGGAGGGATAGCCTATCTCTTATTTGCTTTCTTCTCAATTTTGAGAAGATAGGGAGAGAAAGGATAGTGTTTTAAGTGGTATTTTGATAATACCAAAATTAGCCTCCACAAATCAATACACATATTTATTATTCCATTCAAGTCCCATGTTTATAAAAGGGTAAAAAGGTAATTTGTCTACTATCATTTCTTTTCTTTTCTCCCCTCTATCTCATCCAAACAAGAATAACTATCATTTCTTTTCTTTTCTCCCCTACCTATCCAAACACAAATAGCAATTATTACTATCATTTCTTTTCTTTTCTTTTCTCTCATAACTAATACTATCCTTTCTTTTCTTTTTTTTTCTCCCATAACTAATATTATCCAAACACACCCTAAAAGACGTTATGTGTGTGTGAGAGAGAGAGAGAGAGTTAAATAGGAGAGATAAAAGGTACTTGGCACCTTACGAGAGAGAGAGAGAGATTACTTATAAGATATTCCCTTCCATCTCTCATAAGATACTCCCCCTTCCCCTTTATTAGTAACTTATTTTTTATTTTTTACATGTTTCAATTTAGTTATTCTTTTTGAAAAGTTAAAGTATGTTTTTTTTATATTTTCAATATTATTTTTTATTTTTAAAAAAATATTTCAAATTTTATAACTATATATATTTAAATTAAAAATAATAATTTAATAATTTTTTAAAAAATAATGTATTAATTATATGTCTCTTTAAAAAGTTATAATATAATTAAATAGGATACTATGATATCTGACTTCGCAGAACACTCTGATAACCATGATCTTGACCGAGTTAAATAATAGAGATAAAAGGTGTTTGGTCCGTAATGAGAGAGAGTGTGTGTGTGTTAAATAGGAGAGATAAAAGGTCGTTGTACTTTATTAGAGAGAGTTAAAGAGGAGAGAGAAGATTACTTATTTACTTTAGGGTAACTTTTATATTACTTTTTCCCTATCTATGTGGCATAATCTTTTTTTTTTTTTTTGGGAAAATGAAGCTAATATATATATAAATAAAGAATATGTACAGGAGAGGCCTTTGGCCCAAACAAACGATACATGATAGGAAACAGGAGCCCAAAGACTCAAACAGATACACGAGCCCAGGCCCAAACCTAATGAATCAACAAAACTAACAATTAACGGCTAATTAGCCGTTAATGGTGGATCTGGTACAAATCCAGTGACTAGCTATTGCAGCGATCAAAGCACAAACGGCTTCAAATCTTCAGTCCGGTAGACGCGGCGGTGGCCGGCAGCAAGACGGTGGAAGATCCCAATCCTTAAGAACATGATGCACAGCAATGGAATCCCTGAAGATCCTTAATTTCATGATAGAGGTGATGCTGTTGGAAATCCTTGCCCGAATTGAATTCTGTGATAGCTTCGATCCACAAAAGATACGGCCATTTCTCTCCTCCCAAATGTGGTATACCAGAGCTGCGAGGCAGAGCTTTCTAAGCAGATTCCATGGTGATGGAGAGGACCACTGGATGTTGAAAACTGAAGCAATTTCCGGCCATGTCAGAGCTGTGGTGGAAATCTTGCATTTTGCTTGGAAGAAGCTCCAAATTGGAGAAGTAAAGACGCATAAGAAGAACAAGTGAGAATGAGATTCTAAGCTGACATTACATAGAGCACAGACATTGTCAAATCTAGCCATAGACCTTCTGTCCAAAGTGGGAAGGCGACCTTGAACAGCTAGTCACATGATGAATTTCAATCTAGGGATTGCTGGGCATCTCCATACCAGGTTGAACCATGTTACTGCTGGAGAAGGTGGTGTTAAGAGAGCTGCTGTATGCTTGTGGCTAAATCTTCCAGATGGTGAGGCTGCCCAAATCAACTTGTCATTCCTTAAAATATTTAGAGCATCAAGTGCAAGAAGCTCAGGGATTGCCGAGGAGAGTGATGCCGGGAAATTCCAAGAGCCATTTGAGATAAAGTGGCTTACTGTGGTTGAACGGGTCAAGATCTGCTACAGTGAGGATTTGGGGAGGGAATCTAATGCTTAGTGGTCCAGCAGGAAGCCAATTATCATACCAAAAGCAAGTGGACATGCCATTTCCAATATGGTGCTTGATGAAGCTTCTAGCATGGTGCCTCTGTTGAAGGAGTTTCCTCCAGCTCCAGGAACAAGATTGTGGAATATCTAAAGCCCATAAGTTTCTGCCCTTAATGAGGTAAGTCTTGCACCATAGCATGGGCATGGTGATAGCAATCATAGCATGGAGGACTAACAGCGGCTTTCAAGGTTAACTTTGTCTTTATAAATTATTTTATTATTTTTGAATGAAAGTATGCAAAATTTAAAAAAATTATTCAGGTTATTTGTTAGCAATTAAATTTTAAATTTGATTACTATTCATTTATTGTGAATTTTGAGATTATTTTAAGTAATTTTGTTAAAATTTAATCACTAAAATCTAATTTCTCTTTTAATTTCCTCCTGTTCAGTTAAGATATAAATTGAATAGTAGAATTAATTAAAGTAACATAAAAAATTAATTAGACATCTATCAACATTCTTTTTTTTTTTAAGTTCATCTATCAACATCTTGATGTAGCCACTAATATGTCCAAAATTTAATCTGCTGATAAATATAAAAATTATTTTTAACATATATCAAATTATTAAGAACATATCATCAATGTCCACTCCACTTTCACAAACTACAGATGCAATAAGCCCACCTAATATATATTAAGCTCCTAATTACACATGGATAAATTTTTTTAAAAAATTTGCACTCACCTGGTCTCTAAAGTTCATTTGGTAAAATGAAAATTTGTGATGAGAAGTGAAAGTGAAAGAAAATGGAGTAAAGGAAACAAAAATCAAGTTTCCATTCTACATTTGATTAGCACTACATTTTTTTAAGAAAGTTGTGAGAAAATATTATTTTGGTAGTTTGGATATGATGAAAATATTAATAATAATAATAATAATTTTACTTACCAAAATACCCTTATAATTTTAAATACTAAAAAAATAAATAAATTGTGTTAGATAAATATTCTTTATACTCAATTGTTTATTTTAACAATGAAATAGTAAAATATGAATTATTAAAAATGATTTGTTTTCTTGGCAAAGATTATTAAAAATAATAATATAATTATTTAATTTATATTAAATTATTTATATCTAAGACTATATGATCTATATCCAGTTTGTGAAAAGAAGAGAGAGATGATAAAGAAACAGTCTTTGAGTTTCCTTTCCAAATTAAATCTCCTAAAATCTTAAGCTTTCCATGCCGCCTTCATATATTCTTTGGGAGCATATTTAGAGCGTATTGAGTGCATTTTAGCAATTTCCTGCAAAAGTTTTGGTTTATTTCATATTCATTGTTCAGATACAGCCAAATGGGTCACCCACGTGGAGCCACTTGACTCTGCAGTTTATGGTTTCAACTTTCAAGTTAATCATGCGTTCATAATATTTAATAATCGTGGATACAGTTTTTATTAATTGAATCAACCAACTTGACGATACGGTTTTTATGTGAAAAAATTAACCTTTTAATTGGTTGTGATAAATTTATATAATTGGTTTATTTTTTATAATGTTATTGAATTATCTTCAAAATTTTGAAATATAAAATATCTAAAAAAAATCAATAGAGATGAATTGTAAATTTAATAAGGTATTTTTATAAATTTTAAAAAAATTCAATTACAAAATGCAAATATAAAAAATCTATTGAAGCACCCCCAATGTTGGTCCGTGTACCTCAACCTGGGTAGGGCAATATGGTTACAAAATGATTTGATCATCGCACCCTGTAAGTCAACATATTGATGTATCATATAGTGACCCGACTTGAAGAATCTTTTATTACCAACCAAGATAATATCCTACAGTTTTGGTAACGCACTCTTACACATTCGAGCTGGCAGCTTGTTTTCTATTCAGACAGTCTCACCTATTTATAGCCTTCCTATCTAATCTCTTATAATTTTTACATTTTTACATAAATATCGCAAATATTTCCTAATCTTTTAACGATCTCTATACTTTATAAATATTTACTAGTTATATGTGGAATACTCTATTCCTCCCTACAAAATATGAAATAGTCTAGAAATATTTCCTAATCTACACAAATATGAAATAGTCTAGAAATATTTCCTAATCTTTTAACTATCTCTATACTTTATAAATATTTACCAGTTAGATGTGGAATACTCTATTCCTCCCCACACAAATATGAAATAGTCTAGAATTAATTAATATACATCCCGTATACAGAGTTAGAGCTTTCGCATATTAGTTTCGTTACCCAATCTCCTTGCAAATAAATAACTAGTAATAAACTCTTTATTTATAATCAACTAAATTGATGACATTAGTTACAAAGAAGATGCAATTTCAACTAACATATCACAATATTTTAGTTTTTTCAAATGGCTATCGTAGATATATTTTTATATTTTATTTATACATCTATAAAATGTTTGTATAATACATTTTCTCACACATCTAAGAAAAAAAAATAAGTAACATCTTTCAATTCTTTTGGCTAATAATTTTTTAAAACTGAAGTAAATATTTGTCACGACAAATATAAAATGAATCTTATGAATAGTCAAAATAAAATTGTACATATGGAGTATATGTTTTCGTTATTTAGACTCAATAATGAGGGAGAAATTGACATTAATTATAGAAACAATGTAAGATGGGTTAAATGAACGAGCGCACACATCTAAATATATTGTGGGATAAGCATTATTCACTTGAGATTGAAAGAGAAGTTCTATAAAATAGTTATTAGGCCAGTCATACTATATGGTACCGAATGTTAGACAGATAGGAAACATTTTGCATAATGTGTAGCATAAGCGAATGTTGAGATGGATGTGTAGTTAGACTAGAAATGATAGAATTGGAATTGATCACATTCAAGAGATGGTTGGAGTAGCACCAATTAGAGATAAAATGAGATAAATATTTAAAATAATTTAGACATCTGCAAAGAAAATCTTTAATTGCGTCAATTAAAAAAAGTGACACAGTTCACATTTAGAGCAATAATTAGAGAAGAGAAAGACCAAAATTAATATGAGTGATTACCTTCAAAGAATTGAAAATGACTTGGTTATTGTTGTTAATATTTAAGTTGCATTCTCCACAAGACAGCTTGAACAAAGGACTTACACTTCAAGGTTTAATACCAAGCCTCAAACTCCATCCAAAAGAATTGAAGCATAGGTTAACTTCAAACTTCAAGGTTGACTATGCTATGCACTACTATTTATTTTCATTGTGAAGGACAATACTTAGGTCCTTACTAATAAAAATTTACAACATACTAACTATTGATTTAAATCAATAATAAATGTACATGTCATTTTTAATTACTATAATACACCGATATTTTAAAGAATTTATTAATTAGGATTAATTAATTTATTTTATTTTAAATGATTTATTTGATTTAATTTTAATTAATTGCGTTTATTTTTATTTTAATTGATTTGTTTTATTGAGTGCTTGGATTAATTGTTTTATTTTTCGTGAATTGTTGGCGTGTTGATTTTATTAGTATGGTATGATTTAATTGTAAATTCTTGTTTATTTATGTGCTTCGTGTAATTAGTTTTCAATATTTTAAGTGGTTGAGTAATTATTTTATTTATTTAAATTAATTGGAATGGGCTTAAGGGAAGTTGGACTAAAGGATGTGGTCTTGGGCTTGGATGAAGCCTTGTTAGGTAATTAATTAGAGACCCATGGTTATGAGGTTATTTAAAGGATGTTGTGGTGTATAAATATAATAATTATTATTATTTGAGGTTAATTAATTTATTATATAAATATAATTAATTAATAATTATTATGAAAGGATATATAAATATATATTATATATATTTACGGATATATGTGCATATGATTTAATTATTTAAGGAAGGAAGTGTACATATATATTATATATAATATATGTGTATTTGTGTGTGTGTGTGTATGTGTAAAACATAATATATGTGTATATATATTTATATTATTTTATTAAAAGATGATTATTATTTATTTAATAGATTTCTTTCAGCTAGTTATTTATTCTTTATTATTCATCTTTGTATTATGTGCTTGTTTAAATACTTTAATTGTTTTGATATTTCTTAATTTTATGCGCGGATTTGATCAACCTGTGTTCCAAAACTAGGGGTTATTAAAATTTATGTATTCCACATTGGCATTTGCCATCTTTCCACTACTCGTGCAGTTTAAGACTGGATGGAAAGTCATCAGTGGTTTTGACATTGATACACACTTTTGCAAATCTTATTTTTTGCTTAGATTCAGTGTATGAATCAACAAAGAGAGGTTGTCAAATGTTGCTTGAAATGTAGCTTAAACCATCACCTGTCCAATAATGTAAAGGCAGACCATAGAGCTTGACCCAAATTAGGATAGAAGAGTGCTGGCACTTTTGGAAATTAGGTTCCCCAAGGTTGAAAAATAAATGCTAGCTTGTTAGATAGAAACCATGACCCTTTAGCAAGAACTTGATTGCACTGGTCAATATATGGATGAAAAATGAAACTCAAAAAGACCTTTTACTGAGCTTGTGACTTTTTTAAGACCTTTCTCTGCCCAAAGGTCTGTGCATAGATCCTTTACCATACCAAAGGGAAGGCATTTATGAATAAAGTACCCAAGAAGACTAGTTCTCATTTGTTGGAGTCTAGCACTTTCACTGTCAGGAGGTGGGGAGATGATAGAGTTTAAGTTGTCAGTTTGTTGAATAAAATGCAATGGTGAACGTTTTGGCTTCTTGGCAATGGAGGCCCAGGTGGGGGATAGAATAGTGTGTGTGGTTAAGGTGAGAAGATTGAGTATTTGGTTTTGGTGTGGGTTTAAGCTGGATATGAGGTGGAGGATGGGATAGTGTGGTTACAGTTGTATTTGTATTTGGGTTGGGGTGGCAAATAGATAATGTAATGGGATTAGATGAAATATTTGGTTGAGCTGTGATCTGGGTGGTTTGAGTAGGGTCCATTTGGTTTGGTTTGTGTAGGAAGGGTTGATGGTTCTGTACTTACTTGAGGCATGGGGCCTGTCTGGTTGGGATGGAATGAGAAGGATGGATTGTTAGGTGGATTGGATACATCAGTACTTAGGTTTTGGTGCTATGTCATGGTAGGAAAAGTGGAAGTCAAATCCCCCAAAACTGTGAAAAAAACTGACCTTTCTTTTGAATTTGAATTTCGATACGTTGACTTGGAGTGCATTATGCAATTGTTGTGCTTCGGTGGTGCGTGGTCAATCTTTAGTCCATTATCAGCAATCTCCGGCGGTGGCGTATATCCAAAGGCAGCATCCCAACTAGCTAAAATGTCTCTAAGAGCAGCCATGTCAATTGAGAGTGAAGAGAAAAGAGAGAACCTGGATTTTGTTTCACTCAGCTTCACCTCAAAGCATTGAATTTTCTCCTTCAGCTTTGCCACCTCTTCAATGAGCTCAAACTTTGAGACATCTATAATGGAAACATCAACGCAATCTAGAAGGTACACAATGTCCTCAATGGTTTTGTTAAAAGGATTGATGATTTTATCATATTGAAGTGCATTCAAGACTTTTGACTTAGTAAAGCCAAAAGGTTGTTGGTGAATTAAATAAAATAATTTAAATTACTATATAATATATTATATATTAAAAATATAGTTTTTTTTTCCATATATAATATGTAGTATTAATATAGAACGTGGATTTTGTTTGAAATTAATAGTATTTATATAGTAACAATAGTGAAAACATATACACCTTTTATGCTTCCTCTTTTCTTTTACAAAAATGAAAAATATTTTTTATTATAAAAAAATAAAAACATATTATTAAAAATAATTTTTGTTTTTGTTGGTAACAAAAAACAAGAAACTTTTTGGTTAAAACAAAGTTCTATATTTGTCATGTTTGTTAATTTATTTATTTATTTATTCTTTCTTACACTGGCTTCCTAAATTGAAATTCTGGCTCTGCCCAGATATGAGTAACTTAATTTGTTATCATTTCATATATATATATATATATATACACACACACACACACACAC
>JAOTQH010258763.1:0-11382 GCA_025631255.1 Cornus kousa | reverse complement strand
CAATGAAGTTTGTTTCTCTGTATCTTCCTCGCCTCCACCCCTTCCTACCAAACAGACCATTAAAGAAAAATTTCTAAATATTTTTTATAAAAAGCAAAAGAAAATTTTAATTTTTTTGAGAATTTTTATTTTTAAATTTAAAATAATAACCTTTCTTTTATGGTAAGTTTCTTACTATTATAATTATAAAATAGTACCATATTCCTATAATTTTATTGAAAAAAAAATAAAAATCATGCTAATCAAATATCCCTTTAAAAATTTATTTTACTTTCCTTCACCTCACTATATATATATATTTTACGTTCACTTCCTACTATCATTTTCCATCTAATCAAAGAGCCTTTTTATTTTCTTCCAATTTCATGTCTTACAATCATTACCCAACTACCAACACCATTGAATTACTCTCCTTTTTTCCTATCAAACAAATTTGGTGTAATTTTGATTGATAGCTTGAAGAATACTTCAATTATGTTTCAAACTCGTAAAATTTTTAGGTGAATTTATTTATTTATTTATTTTTATCATCATATAATCATTCATTATGAATAAAACAATACATATACATGGAAAATTTTATTGTTAATTAATCTTAGCATTGAACACACTTACCTATCTGTGTTCGCCCACTACTGCGACGATAATATAAAAAAATATGTGTATTTAAATATTATTAAATGGTCATATCTATCTTTAAAATATGCACGATAATAACCTCATGAATATCGTCCTTTATTTTCAAATAATATTAACTATTCAAGTTTTCAACATTTCCCAGATCTCATTAGTCTCACCATCTTCTTCTTTATACGATTATTAAAATAACCTCCTTACAGTATACTCTCTGTGTCTGTATTTTTTTTTTTCTATTCGTAAAATTATATATAGTGTGTTCATATAATTTCACCTACTTGTACAAGAGGTCATTTATTAATTATATTATCTCAAAATAGAAGTTTTATTGATAGCATTATACTCGTAATATCCATCTTTTTCTCTTACTGTATTTTTACTAACTATTCTTACATTGTTGTTTTTTTAAATCATGTCTCAAATTAGAAGTGTGATGAAATGAACTCATGTTTGAAAAAATATCATAAAACATTTTTAAAGTTGCATATTTATTTGTTTCGATCATGACATTTAATAAAATAATTATTTATATAGTATAATATGATACAGTTTTGACATACCATTTACAAAACCATTAATTTTGTTACTAACTGAAAAAATTAATAGTAAGTTAGTTACCATATATGTTAATTGCAAATCATTTCAAAATTAATTTTTTCTTCTAATATAATGTTAAAAGCAATGTAAGCACATATACGTGCATACATACATATACATACATACATATATATATATATATATATATATATAGGGTAATGATTTTTACTTGATGACCATTAAATATGATTACCATCGATGTAAGACACTCAACACACTTATTATATGTTGATGCGAAAATTCTTGCGGCTCAGAATGATGGCGTATACCTGCAAAATAAAGGAATGTCACCTCGAATGGCACCGGTGGGGTGCCAGCCAAGGATCATCCGACGATCAAGTTAGTACTTATAATTGTATCACATAATAATTATGTATATTCTATTTAGGAGTTTTTTTCTCGTACCTTCTTTCCGAATCGTCTTCATATTTATAGTCACTTCCCTTATTCTTGATAAGGGAATTTCGTCGTCATTAGCCCATGGAACTTATCCCGTGGAAATCTTATCCTTGATAAGATTTGAACTTACCACATGACAACGAGATATTCTCGTTCGAAAGTTGAAGAGGTCTGGGTGCTGATCAATACTTAATTGCCTCTGTCTTTAGGTCAAGGTAGGTTAGGATTATTTTTCATAATTAAGTTTAAAATTTGTAAGGAAAATTGAAGGTTCTTTTAGCAATACATATATATAATATATATATATTTCACCAAATACATTTTAGTAATATTGATACATATGTATATGTGTATATACATGTATAATACATGTTAACTACGTTAAACTAATGTTATTATTATTATTATTTTCATTTTTGTTATATTGATATAATATTGTTAATGAGTCATATTTCATACATTGCAAACCACGAATTTTTATTGAATGGTTTTTGAAATATGTCTTATTTTTTATACAATTTTATTTTTTATTATTATTATTATTTTTAATTACATGTGTTGAATGGTGAATTATGAGTTTCTTCCTCCCCCTTCCGCTTTCCACTTTCCACTTCCTTTTCTTTTCGCTTGCTTTCCAAACACAGTACAAACTATTGCACCCACGGAAGCAATTGTCCAAAAACTCTCTCTCCTATTTTAATTTTTTTCATTTTCTTAATTTATTTTTATTGGTCGTCGGTTATAAATATAACGAGTCCCCCATCCCTAATTTTTCAACCCGCTTTCCTTGTATCCATCTCTAAATTTCGTCAAATTTGAGTAATTATTCAATATATATAGTCTGATATTTTCAGAGAATTCTTAATCTCCTAGGGACAAAGCGTGACGAACTCAATTTCTTCCAAAGCTATTGTAATTCCCCACTTTCATGTCTTAATTTTCATCTAGGGTTTTGATTAATTTTGTTGCATCTGATCTAATTTCATATTTCTTTGATTCAATTGTTGTGGATGTTGACGCAGATATCTATGTTGTATGCATATATTCCCTTAATCCAAAATAAAGGAACGATCTTTTCGGTGTCTCTAGGTGGGTTAGGGTTTGGGTTCAAAACTGGTAAAATAGTTGATATTTTTTTTAGGATGCCATGTTTTGCTTTCAGAATTTATTTTCTGAAATTGAATGTTCATTTGAAATGAAAAATAAGTTGAATCTCAAAAGATCCACTTCAATTTAATCATGCATCAGTTTCCGTTTTTCTCAAATATAAATATGATCAGATATCAAATTAAGGAGCGTGAATAATCATATCTTGACATGGTATATGTTTTATACTTTTTATAATTTGATCATTACAATCTAATAGACAAGGATGACTATATGGCAGTTTGTAAAGCATTTTACTCACTCTATCCCTATGTTTATCCTTATTAAAGGTCAGGGCAGGTGGATTTATTGCCGAATAGTACTGGATTTTGGGTTAGGTTTGAAAAATTTGGGGTTATATTTTGGAGATCCTGTACCCTATGATCCCCCATTTGTGATTTATATCAGGGGATGATGATCAACGATTTATGTGTGTTTCTCCATGCATATATTTTTAGTTGGAGTTTTTTTGGTTCAATTACATGAAATTTAATACTCCGTATAGATTTGTTTATGGTTATAGTGCTATACTTTATCGAATTAGAGCTACAACGTTTTTCTCATGCTCTTGTTAAGTTCTAGATTGAGATCGTTTGCACATGACCATCACTTGTATTCTGCGGATACAACTGCAGGTGTTGGGTCTCACCGAGATAAAATTGACTATTTTTTAATAAAAAATATGTTGTACCTCTTTTTCAATTTATAAATATAGATTGAGATATTGTGCAGATGATCATCACTTCTGTTCTGCGGTATAACTGCAGGTTATAGGACTCATTGGTGATTGAGGCCAAGTATAGTCCATAGTTATTTTTTCAAGGCTGTATTTCTTGAAGATCCGTAGGACTGTGCATTACTGAATTATCTATAGATGCTCTGGAGCATTGCGTGAAGGCTTGCTTTCCAGTATACTGCAAATTTCATGTGTTAACTCTTATCAGTGTCATAAAGAATCAGAGCTTCCTGTAGGAAACTATTTTCACTGCCTTCACTTGGTGAGTATTCATGAAGTGAATGATATTTTGTCGATTCCATATTTTTTATTTCGACCCTATGAATTATGCATTAACAGTATCTGATCTGCTCTGTTCGAAGATTAATCCCAATTTTTATGATTTCATTTCTATATCACAACTGAGTAATTTGGCAGTTCACCTGTTTTTTCTTTTAAATGTTCGTGGTTTACATGTATGTTAATTAGGTCATGGATCATAGTTGTTATGAATTCTACTTGGGTGATGAACTGCCATGGGCAGAGGAATGGTTAGGCGATATGTATTATGTAAACTAAACCTTTGGGGTTTGCTGTTTGTGATAGTGGCAAGTTAGTTTCAAGATCACATCTCTTATAGAAGGGCGTGAAGGACTTAACTTTAAATGCAGCTCTCTATCTCATTAGGTTTTAAACAACAAAAACGAAGAATAAGAAGGAATATATATATTATTAAATTTGATACCTTGGAACTGAGATGTAAACATGTAATGTTCCAGATTTGTGTGATATGAGGTGCAGATTGCTTGATTAATAGTATGCTATGGCAAGCTTGTTTTTTATATTATATGATGAGGTTGGACAATGAAGTTGTTGGAAAATGAAGAAATAGTAGGTGACACATGGATGGTTATTATTTGTGGAACATGATAAAAATAAAAAATGTAGGGGAATTTCTAAAAATTGGGTCCAATACAAATAGTGAATTTTTTTTTTTTTTTTTGGGGAAAATTATTTTCTGGCCACATTCTACTTAGTTTCGTGCGGGATTAAAACTTTAGGTGGATCTGTTTTGTGGTTATTTGCTTATATAAGTTCTGTTAATGGAAGCATATGACTGCCTTCACCACTCAGATGGATTAAGAAGCACATGCACTAGTTGTGCTTTCCACTTTCCTATTTTGGAGAAGGAAAAGTGGTTGTGGTGATTTGGCGTTGAGAATGTTATGATTAATTTATCAATATAGATTCAAGGAATGTTGTAATTTAAATCTGAAAAGTTTAGGGCAAAACCTGAATTTTAGCAAGGTTCCGATATGGATATGTGGGGCACATAACTTTTAAGGCATACCTATATCATATTTTATTGCATGCATATTGATAATTGAATTACTTAAGCGAACTTAACAAATCCTTTTTTCATCTAGAAATTTTGTTACCACTGTTTTACTTTGCAACAATTTCTGACGAACAATAGTTTGTATGATCGCAAAAGTTTCTTACTTTTTTATCTTTTATCTTTTCTCCTTAACAAATAGAATTCAGTGTTAATTTTTTTATTTAGCAGTAATTCTAAGAAGTGGTAGATGTTAAATTGGCTCCATTTGTGGTAAGGAATTTTTTCCTTTGCTTCATGGTGAGAAGGGCTCACATGATCATTATTAATCTTTGAGTGGATGAAAATGATTATTTGTCAGAAGGAGGTCTTCAATACTTTGGGGAAGCATAGAGGACAAAAAGGGAAGAGAAGGATCAAGTTTGGAGGTTGACTAGGCTTTTATCTTTTTTATTTATTTTCTAAGAGTTTGAGTTTGTATAGTCTTTTAATTAATTTTTATTTGATTTTAAGCTAAAAAAATAATTTCACTGAGCTTCAAAAGGGAAAAAAAATTTCTGGTTAAGTCATGTGGAATGGTGAGTAGATTTCCTTTTCTTCCCTATGTGTTCTGGTATATATTAATCTTGAGCCATAAATTCTACATTGAATTAGCTTTCTACAATTTGGAAACACCATAGATACCCTTTACATGCCCTATAATAATCTTTCTAACCAGACGGTGTTGCTAATGTTGTATTACTGATAAGGAATTTCTTCTGAGTTTGGAATGTTAGGACTTGGAAGAGAAAGAAGTGCTCTCTAAATCTGCTCTTTATTTTTTGAACAAAATTATTTCTTGGAGTTTAGCCTCAACAATGTGTTGGAATCAAATTCTTTTGGGAATTTGGATTTCAAAAATAAAGGAAATGAAATCTTATTTATGTGTTTTCAACAAACTAAAATTCAGAATATTAGAATAGGGGGTAGAGTTGAGTAAACTTCCAAGGATACTTTATTTATTTCCGGATACCATGAGATCTGACCATTTTTTCATGGTATTTTTTATAAAGACTCAACTGCTAAGGATACTTAAGTTATTTCAAGATCTGATAGAATCCAACCATTTTTTAATGGTATTTTAAAATACCTTCATTTTTTTTTTGTTTTTCTTTTTTTTTTTAATCATTTTAAATTCCTTTAAATACAATCCCATTTGAAATCCATGCCATTTAAAACAATAGAAAATAAAGCATTTCAAATGGTCCATGCCAGTTGTTTCATTTGCTTTGCACAATATAAGTCGAGCTGGTGTACTGATCATTTAATGTTTTGAGTAACATACTACAGTGCACGTAGATGGCTAGTAGAAAAAGAAGCATTTCAAATGGTTCGGATATCCATGCTCTCCACAAGGAATGGGATGAAGCTTCATGCCCAATATGCATGGATCACCCGCATAATGCTGTTCTCCTCACATGCAGTTCACATGCAAAGGGTTGCAGATCTTACATTTGTGACACAAGTTACCGGCATTCAAATTGTCTGGACCGATTTAAAAAACTCAGAGCTGATAACAGGAACAGTCCGTTGACACCTAATTTGTTACCTTCAAATCAACAGAGTTCTATTGTTATTTCTGATAGTGGTAGCTTGGGTTTGAGAGCTTCAAGTGCTTTGATTGAAGCTCATGGAGATCACAATCTAAGGGAGAACCACACTGTAGCATCTGTTGGTTTGCCTGGAGGAACTGGTGAAAGTGGAATCGATGATGCAGATAGGCGTTTGGAATTGCAAGAAGGCATGTTTGAAACTCAGAATTCTGAGTCTTCACTGGGAAGGTTTGAACTTGAAGAGAACAATGGGGAGAGTTTGCCAGACTCTAGATTGAGTTTGAGGTGCCCCTTGTGCCGTGGAATTGTTTTGGGCTATGAAGTTGTAGAAGAGGCCAGAAAGTACCTCAACTTGAAGTCCCGAAGCTGTTCTCGTGAATCGTGCTCATTCTCTGGTAACTACAGGGAATTGCGTCGGCACGCTAGGAGAGCTCACCCAACGGCCCGACCTGCTGACATTGACCAATCGAGACTACGAAGTTGGCGACGCCTTGAGCATCAGAGAGAATATGGTGATCTTGTCAGTGCCATTCGGTCAGCAATGCCAGGTGCCGTTGTGCTTGGGGACTATGTTATTGAAAATGGAGATAGACCACCTGGTGAAAGAGAAAGAGGTTCAGGTGAAGCTAATGGGCCATGGTGGACTACTTTTTTCTTGTTTCAGATGATTGGCTCTATGGATTCTGCCGCTGAGCGAAGGGGAAGCAGGTCAAGAGCTTGGACAAGACACCGACGCTCAACAGGAGCTTTATCTGGGCGCAGGTTTCTATGGGGTGAAAATCTGTTGGGTCTACAAGATGACGACGACGACGATGAAGATGATGATGACCTCGACTTGAATATATTAAGTGACATGGGCGAAGATGCGTCTCCAATCCCAAGAAGGCGTCGGCGGTTGACACGTTCTAGGTCAGATGAAGACGAGTCATAAGATTGTCAGCACTTCTGGTATTTTAGTGTCCTTGGACATAAATTTGGTTTTACTTGAGGAACTCTTATTCAGATTGCCTTTATCTGACCTTCTTGGTATTTCACAGCGTTTTGCAGACTTCCCTTTAACAGTCAGGACTCTGTGTGAGTTGGGAGCCCTGATGCCGAAGTCCATTAGCTCAACCAGTGAAGGGTGAACAGAGAAAGGTACGGATGTGTACCGGTTAATTTGAATGGGGATTTCTCGTCTGTTGTGCGAGGGCTACTTCATTCCTGGAAAAGGATACAGAGAATACAAGAAAAGTGGATTTGTCACCTAGAACTGGGATTAGATGGCAGTCTTGAGAGTCTTAACTTCAGAACTATATGAATTTGTATTCAGATTTGATGTCTAATAGTCATTGTTGAACTCGTGTTATTTGCACCCCTCTCCCTCCCTCCCCTAAGTGGGTGAAAGAGGTGGTGTTTGTCTTTGCAGCACAATCATGCAGTTGTATTTATGGCTTTGAGAATAAAAGTTAAATAATGTGCTAGTTGTTGCTTGAGAACATTGGCACAGTCCTTTGTGAATGAATCTTTTCATGGCTTTGGAGTGGTATTCTATGATGGATCATCCCTCCTCCTTGTATGTGTGTGCGTAACAGATTGTGGGAGGAAAAGAACTGAGGTAAGTGCCTCCGTCTTTCTCACTCCCTTTTCTGGAGGAGAACCACAGAATTCCCTAATGTTTTGGAGTCTCTTCTCACTTCTCTTGTAGTGCTTGGTTCCATGCAATGGCAGTAGTGAAAATTTGGAGAAGGAAATGATTGGATCGATAGAAGAAGTATTCATTATATTAGGACGATGGTGATCATGGACTTGTAGCCTCTGATTACTTTTTGTCTATATAGGTTCAAAGTATAATTTAGGGTCATTGCAATATGTGAAGCACTCACCATATGCTGCCATCCAAGCAGTTGTAATGTTACTAGTGGGACAATACAACCCATATTTTCTTGGCTGAATGCATTCATTAAACAGGGTGTATCTCGTGTCACTGCCTCTGAATTTGGCCTCACTAGATGGACAAGTAGAGTATGCCATCCTCTCTGTGTGTGTGTGTGTTGGGGGCTTCTACTCCTTTATACGCACACGACACATAAATTTGCTTTAGCCTCCCCATTCCCTGATTGCTTCGGGGAGTGCCAATATATTTGCCTTAGCCTCCCATTCCCTGATTGCTTCGGGGAGTGCCAATATAGTAGGATCATATACAGCCCTCATTGAGGCCAACCCGTGCAGTGAATGCAGTCAGCCAGCTGAGACCGATGAGGCTTGTTGCCTGTGGTCTGTCAAGCACGTTACTGCCAGTAGTTCCAGTCATTGGCTAGTCATTGGCTTGTCATGACCATGGGTGAGAATGCAGAGGATGTGGTGCGAGAGATTGAATGAATGGACGAGTTTTGGAGGTGTAGTCGTGCATTCTTGTGACTACAGGTTGGCGATAAGTTCTCTAGAGAGGATGTTCTTGTTGTGGGTTATGGTAATTAGGGCATAAAAGTCTCTCTTGATCATTGCAACCACAATGTCAAGTCATCAATGGTGATTCTAAGCTTTGTTAAGTTATCGATATAGAGTTTGGTCAATTTTCCTTTCAATGAAACTAAAGCCATGATGTTTATATGATAATAGGATTTGTTATTGGCTTTGATCTACAGGTTAATTTACTAACCATGAAATTTAACTCACATTTGAATTGTTTGTTATGATGATAAAATGTCTGTATGATATTAATAGAAACATTTGTGCGGGCTTAACCTGCTTTTTAATAAAATAAAATAAAAAAGGAAAGGAACTATTTTCTTTTCAATAAAATAGAGGGAAAAAAAAGAAAAGAAAGAGCTTCATTATTACATACTTTTCCAATTAACTTGTTTCTGATGTATTCTTGCATATTATACCTGTTTAAAATAAACACATTTTGAGATGACACACGACACATATTGATTTCATTATGAAAAATAACAGTACACGAACGGTTACAACAAAATGCATAGGGTAACTGCAGAATTATTGCTGTTTACTCGAAGTTCGGTTGAAATGTTGAAATGTACCAATCTTGAAGAAAGCTACATTAATTCCAAGGCCGGAAGCAAAGGGATCGATTGAATCCATCACAAGAATGTGTTTTTATTGGCAATCCTTTGATAAAAGATTGTTACTTCTGACCATTCGAGCGTTAGACAGGTCATCAACAGAGTCCCCTCTTTCAAAAACAGCTGCAGCTCCCATGCCTGAGCCTGCAGAAGTAGATGCGCGTTAATCTTCAATTTTGAACATGTCACTAAAAAGAAAAGACGGCAATACTTTTGTGTAGAGAGAGAGAGAGAGAGAGATGCACCTATGCACATGGAAATCACACCAAAACGACAGTCCTTGCCACGGCGCTTCATCTCATGCAGTAAAGTTGCAACACATCTGGCACCTGAAACAGGCAGATAACAGGTGGTTTTCTAACTCAAGAATTTTCTTTACACTGTGCTATCAAGTGTATAACTAAATGATACAAGAAAAGTTTCCAGATGAGAATAATTTTCATAAGATCGACATTACATCAACTAAATGACACCTGACTTAATAGAAGACAGAATTTTCATTTCGGAGTTGTCACGTTTTCAGAAATTTATCTGGAAATATTTAAAAACCCGACATTGCTTCTCTAACTAGATTAGTTTATTTATTTATTTTGTTGGGTGGGATGAAAACTAAACAATTCAAAGAACATTGGCAATGACATTTATGTATGTGTACGCCCCAAATTTACAATCTTAAAATAACAAGAGCCTACATCTGCTCAACATCTGAACAAATGAAGAACATCAAACTTATTACATCGAATCAAGCATGGGCCATTTGTTCTTGGCTTCATCCAAAATTAGTTCGAGTTCAAGTTTCATTCATGAATGCAAACAGGTCCAGCCCAATTAAAATTAGGTGCAGGGTTTGGCAAATGAAATTTATATGTTTCATAGCTAAAGTTAGAGCAACTGTTACCCATGAACTAATAATTAATCTTAAGGTAGATTATTGTGTGTGTCGGTACATATCAAGCAAGTAAATGCAGTCAAATCAGCTGTAAAGGTGCTGAACCCAAGCCTAGATTAGTTCCGTGGACCTTGAGAATAAGATATGTCAATGAGGTTCTGGTAAACTAGTGAATCATTATCAACCATAGAATAGCCCGTGATACTCCTCAAAAATGTGAGACTCACCTTTTGCAATTTGTACAAATCATTTTTCTATTCAAATCTAATTTTTGTCTAGGAAGAGGAATCAATGCTATAGGTAAAGTAATTCCAAACTCTTGACATAGGACGAAGTAGAGTCTATCTACATGATTCAGGCAGAGTCAGCATATGCAAGTAAGAGGTGGAAGAACAAGATTCAAGCATTAGGTACGTGATAATTGCTTGCCCAAGGATAACAAACATTAATGTACAACGAAATTGTAAAAGGTGAGCGTACAATGGAAACATACTTGAATAGAACAAGTGTCAACATGCACATACACATAAAAGTTGCTTGAGTTTTGGTGGAATGTGGAAACATAAATAGTTCGACAAGTGATTTTCAAACCACAAGCTCTCATATCTCTACAAGATGTAATTAAGCATACCTGTAGCGCCCAAAGGATGCCCAAGAGCCATTGCACCTCCATTAACATTGACTTTTTCTGAATCAAGCTCCAGTTTTTTACAGCTATATACAAATTGGGATGCAAATGCCTGCACAAAGAAAACATTGTATACTGCGCATTTCTTGTGTTTTACTATAACATAGAAGTTATAGTCACGAAATTAACAAAGTACCTCATTTATTTCAAACAAGTCAATATCATCAAGCTCCAGACTAGCGGCCTTCACCGCAGCTGGAATTGCAACAGCTGGACCAATACCCATAACAGCTGGATCCACCCCAACAGCAGCAAAACTCCTGCATGAGTAGCACAAATTGGCATTCTAAACACCGCCATATCAAATTTAAAACTATTA
>JAOTQH010258734.1:0-11386 GCA_025631255.1 Cornus kousa | reverse complement strand
CCTGTAGGGCTTGTCTGACAGCCTCAATGGATCCCTAGTAATAATTAATAGATTCCAACTTAATTGCAATTACATATAGAGAGCTCATCGATGACTGATGAATTAAATTAAATGGAAATATTCTATCATAAGGAATGTCTACCAGTATGCATGCATGTGCGACTATTTTTGTGCATGTATATATTACACAATATTTGATTTAATATGCAATTCGCCCTACTTTGCATTTGACACTAAAGACACGTTAGCTGTGGAAGAACATAAACCTACCAGGCAAAGAGAGGCTCCCAAACAGTTGAATGTTTACCAGATTAATATTGTTCAAGTTCTTCAAAAAGTCATTTCTATGTAATATTTTCCTATATGTTTAATTTAATAGCACGAATTGATATAAATCACAGAAAATTGTCAAATGGCATAAATATATTGACGTTTCTTAAAATTCATCTCTCATATGCAAAAATACTAGACAATATAGGTTTATTACATAAGTGGGAATGAGTATCCACATAGAAAAAAATCATATTCAACGTAATATACGTGGTCGGACCAATAAATTGAGACAGAATAGGTCAATCTACAGTACCCGGTGAAGAGGCCATTAGGATCAAACCCCTTAATCGAAATCACGACACATCTGGGACAAACATTGGTAAGTTTTGTATACATATCTTGAATTAACAAGTAGATAGAATTGACATATCTAGAGGGTAGACTTTAGCACAACGGTAAGGTTGCTCCATTGTGACCTGTAGGTGATGGGTTTCAAATTGGAAACAGCCTCTCCATATGTGGAGGTAGGGCTACGTATATGTGACTCTGCCCAGACCTCGCAGGGTGGCAATAGCCTCCTGCACTAGGCTAGCCCTTTATAAGAAGTGACATATCTAATGTATATTATATATTTACCCATTTTAACTCAAATATAAGTAAGAATATATAATTTAATAGAGAATCATTACGAAAATTATTATCAGATAATCTGAGAAAACCAGATTACTTTGATCATAATTCAAGGATTTTAAGCCATTCGATTGAGCCAGAAGAAATTTATACAAGAAGCTAAACTAAAAAACTATTACAAACATAGGACTGCGGGTACCAGTACTTTGACCCCATGCCAAGTCGTTGCCACATGGCTTGAACCCCACCACGTGTCCAATGACTTGCTGATAAACATCTATAATTTCTTTACTTATACAGTTATATATGCATGTGTATGTATATGTGTACATATATATGCTATATGAGGTCCCACTTTGCTAGCAACTTTTCATGTCCCTGCAGCAAAAGGGCATTTACTCCATCTCTAGAAGCTGATGATCTCTTCTTCTTTTTTCTTTTTCTTTTTTTTGTAAATGAAATTACTTGTGTGGTCGTGGCAAGAGAGAAATCCCCACGGGGACCCCTTCAGCCCTCCAGGGAGGAAGTCCTTCGTTATCTTAACGAGCCCTCTAGAGTTCCTCTACAAATAAACCTCGACAAAAAACCTCGAGGAGCTCCTCTACAGATAAACCTCGAGGAAGATCAAAGCTATAAAGAGCCCTTCTGCGGGGAAGCCTGTCATGGAATGCGGCTCGCAATACGTGTAAGGCTGGCAGCATCATTCCTCCAATGGGATACTAAGGATATTGTCCTGATGACTAAGAATTCGAGGAAAGTTGAAAGACTTTCACCACAGGGATACTAAGGATGTTGTCCTCCAATGGGATACTAAGGATGTTGTCCTGATGACTAAGAACTCGAGGAAAGGAAGAAAGAGGAGGTGATCTCTAAAGAGGCCGATGAGCAGAATAGATTAGGAGTCCTTACATTTAACATGGAGAATCTTTAAGCCGGGGTCAGAATTTAATGCATTACTCCCCTACTCCATCAGGCTAGCTAATCACTGGGATTTCAAGCAACTGCCAAATAATCCTTTAGACCAACGGTCCTTGTCAAGAGATGGAGGAGTATAAAAGGAGTGAATAGCCTGAACAATGGTACCGAAAAAGGGAAGAGCGAAATGAATACCAAGTATACTGGCTCAAGAGAGATCGCCAAAGCTTATCCCCACGACCTCTTCCTCACTCCTACAAGCTAGGACCCTGTGTGACAGCTTAGTGCTCCACTTAGGCATCTTCTTCTTGGTACTCTCGTCTTTATTAAAGTGATTCCTCATTTTTATAGAACCTGATATCAATAAAGGCTTTAATCAAGACATCAAACCCATGGGATTGAGTAAGTTTTTAAACATTGATTTTTATTTTCTGTCGATCTCAAATAAAAAAACCTCCCTCCCCCAATACTGAACTTGGAACAGTTATTATTAATGTATTGCTAAGGAATTATCAACCAAGATTTATAGATAACCCTACGAACGTGTTTAGATATGTTTAACTGTTTTTAAATTAAAAAACACGTTTCAATATATTAGTTAGGAAATCATAAATAATTAGCCAATATTAATTTCAATAAAATTCAAATCATTCTCACATTAAAAATCAGTTTGATGCATATGTCACAATTTCAAAATATTATACATCTTCGAGTCTATGGGAACTTAGACTTATATTGAGTCCAGTTCCAATGGTATGTTCTCTTTTTTATTCCCCCTTATAAATACTATTGCTATTTGTATTTAAATGAGTTTGACCATCAAAAGTTCACTTTGATACTACAATGTTGTTTATTCTTGTACTTTGGCCTTTTTTAGTTTTAGCTATATCTGCAAACAGTTTAGATATGTTTTCATGCAATATTTAGGGTAGAATGAGAGGTGTTGCACAGGCAATATCAGGTGTTCAAGCATCATGCGCTTTGTGAAACAAATTTGTAAACGTAAATGAGATACATAGGTGCTCTCTTATAAAGTCTCTGGACATATTCTTTCTTTCATTGGTATAACTATTCTTGTAGCTGTACAGTAACACTACAGTTTCATCCATTGGATGATCTCACAGTCAGAGACAAGTTGGCGATAACTTAGTCAAGACAGAGGTTACTCAGCTTTATCTCTTATCAATCTACTATATTACATCCATAACTCACTTTACGAAGATCAACATGACGTTTGTTTTATGCTATAGTGGATATACATACCTGAAGGTCAACCTTCATAATGATATTCAGCTGGTGCAAGTCTAATCCAGACTGCTTTCCTGCTGAAACTGCAGAAGCTAAGGAAGAAAGTGTAACCTTCCCGTCTCCAGCCTTGGCAGATATACGTTCATTTCTTAATGACTCTGCACGTAACTCTGCCTTCTCGCGTGCAACATCGAGGGAACCAACAACCTCAAATTCATCACCAGCAATTGGAACATTATTCAATCCAATGACCTGTACAAGTATAGGAGAGATACATTAGCAGATTGTAGAACTTTTAAAACTCGACCCACTCGATAGTATAACCAAATAGAGCACAAACTACATCAAAATATAGTTTCTAAGCTACTAATGCGCTGAACTGAAACTTAAGAGCGGTTTCCTAACTCAACTAAAAATAGGATTCCTAACATGTAGAAACTCCAATCATAGTAGGAACACTAAAATATAGAAACTTCTGAAAATAAAGATTTCCAGCAACAATAACCTCAAATTACTTACGATAACACCTTACAAACTCCTAGAGTAACTAAGAAATCCCACCCATGCATAGGAAACAACAATCTAGTTGCTTACTATTGGCTGTCCCCTTCCTACTATTACATCAATTCATTCAGCAACTCTATGGTGTGAGAGAGCAACTTCAACAACAATAACCTCAAATTGCCAATAGACCGGCTTTAAAGAGTATACCTTACACATATATCTCTTACTATAACGTCTTAAATTAGTTATGGAACATAGCACATTGTGTTGCTTGGAATTACTTTTGTCATTGTGATGAAAATATTATAGCAATTATGTCAAAGTATTTTCTGCAAATACCCTCATAGATAGAAAGAATAGACAATAGCTTATATGATAATAAACACTTATTGTCATGACCCCAAATAGAAGGAAATTGAGAAATTTTATTTGTAAACATTTTATTGTGTCACAGGAAATTAAGTGCTCGGTATATGCAATCTTCTGGTTCTGGTAACCATAATATCGCCACTTTTTTTTTTCCAATAGGAAGGACCCCTTGTGAATCAAACTGGAAACTTACATTTTTAACTACTAGCCTAGAATGAATGCCACAATTGTTGTAATGTTCCACCAAGCCCTTGCTTAATAATCAGATATAATGTAGAAAAATAAATATCATAATAAGAATAGACAAGCAAAATGTAGCAAACTACAACACCTGTACGGGTATAGAGGGTCCTGCTTCATCCACACGATTTCCGCCATCATCAAATAAAGCCCGAACCTGACAATAGGAAATGGAGGGAGAAGTCCTTCAAAGATGGATACCAAAATGAAACCAACCAGAGCATATGCTAATTTTTCGAGGTGTAACATATAGGTTAAGAAGGGATTTTATCTTAAAGAAAGTTAATGCAAAATTTGCTCTTATATGCTAACCTTTCCAAAGGCTTCACCACAGACTACTATATCCCCTCTTTTGAGAGTGCCATTCTGCACAATGAATGTAGCTACCGGTCCTTTGGATTTATGAAGACCTGCCTCAATCACTGTGCCCTTCGCACTTCTATGAGGATTAGCCCTCAACTCTAGCAACTTCAATGAAAAAGCACATAAGAGGTTAAAATGCATAAAAGAAAATAATGAGAAAGACAAGCATGCACAAATTCTAAAGCATGTTAAATTTGTTTATTCATAGGAATTTTCCTGCAACATGAAAACAGGAAATTCGTTATGAGAATTTCCAGACATGCCAAAAGGGTAAGGATGTGTGTTGGCATGTGAAGATGTCTATCCAGACTAATTCACTCATATATGGTAAAAGTTATCTATGGTCACAGACTCATTATGCTGAGGTATCCATGCCAACAGAACATGACGTGGGTATGGGCATGCACAATATGCATGAAGACAAAGCCATATCTTTGAGAATCAGATGAATTGACATCACACCAATACTCGTACCAGAGGCCATGTAATGTAGCATATTATGAAGCCATCATAAACTGATAAAAATCTGCCCAGATACAATTCAATACATTACAAGATACCTCAATCAAAGAGAACAAAGTTGGATTTCCAGCATAAATATCTAATTCAGCTGCTGATATTGCGGAGAGAAAAAGGAAGAAGTGGATACATTCATAATAATTAAAACGAGTAAGAAATTAAATTATATCTAAAAGCTAGCATGGCTGATGGTAGGGTTACATATTACATATTTCATGAATACATAAAAATTTAACTTACCTCTGCAACAAGCATGACAGTTTCCAACAACTCATCTACATTATCCCCTTTAAGAGCACTGATCTGTTTAGAGGAGAATGGTAAAATAGTAAGCAACACCAAAGAGCATAAAGTATCAGCGCAGAATGCAAACACAATTTCAATGCTTGTAGTACAAACACCTGAACCATTGGGATGTCACCACCCCAATCTTCCGGCATTAGACCAATTGAAGATAGCTCTTGCATGACTCGCTCTGGACTAGCTCCCTCTTTGTCTATCTAGAATGATGAAAGAAGTAAAGTTAAGTCTACAATTCTTGAAACTAATAGTGAGTGATGTGAAAGCATTTCCAAGTGCAAGTTCATAGATACCTTACTAATGGCAATCACAATTGGTACCCCAGCTGCTTTGGCATGAGCTATGGCCTCATTTGTTTGAGGACGAATCCCATCATCAGCAGCCACAACAATGATAGCAATGTCTGTTACCCTTGTTCCACGAGCTCTCATTGCCCCAAATGCCTACATGAGTGAATAAATATAGATATCAGCTACAGTAGATAAATTGTGAGCAAGTTCTTGTTCGTGATTGAGTTCAACCCCCAACAACCAAAAAGTAATAATACAGGGATTGTGAAGACTCAAAAAAGACCTAGCTCGAGATTCAAGATATATATATATATATATATATAGAGAGAGAGAGAGAGGGAGAGATACATTACTGGCAAAGAAACCTGAAGTTAGAACCATGAATAAGAATTGAGTCTACCTCATGTCCAGGAGTATCAAGAAAAACACATGGACGCGACTTGCCATCAATAGGTACTAGCACCTTGTATGCTCCAATACCTTGTGTAATACCACCTGCTTCAGATGCAGCTACCTGTAATGTCTAATAGTAAGGGTACAATTTCATACTGGGATGGCCAGATGAATACTGCATAAGTTGAATAAATCAAGATGCAGGTAGCCAGAATATGGTATACTTCATAGATATTCTACCTTAAAGATGCAATGAACTATGAAATCAAAGCGAAATATGAGCATCGGTTGCAATATAAATGAAATGATAATCAAGTAGATTAAGCTTCGGCAATACCTTGCTTTTCCGAATATAATCCAAAAGGGTTGTCTGCCAAGTTGACAAAACCAAACAGAAATCAGCACAAGCGTAACATCAGAAATTAAAATAAATATCATTTTATGTTCAAAAATGGATCATTATTTTACAAAAGGATGCACAATATCAAATGGGCAGAAAAAGCAAGTGGAGATATGTCATTCTTTACCTTTCCATGATCTACATGGCCCATTATAGTGAGGACGGGAGGCCTATCTTCTAAGCTTTCCAGGTCGTCTTCATCAAAAATTTCCTTCTTTCTAGCCATTTCCTCCACTCTAACATGGGCAGCATCTATGACTTCCACATCATACTCTCTGCAAATCATCTTCACCATGTCTTTGTTGATTGATTGCACGCCATCAGGCTTAATACCCTTTGCATAGAGATACCCAAGAATTTCACCTTCACTGATCGCTAAATTGTCGGCCAACTCCTCTGTCGACATACCTTCTTCACCAACCTCCAAAATGTCTACTTTAACTGGAGCAGCCTCTTTAGCTGCCTGAAGTCTAGCTGCTTTACGACTTGCCTTGCTCCATTTCCTTCCTTTCCTAGCTGTAGCGGCACCTGGAATAGAAACATTAAGTTCTGAAGCATCCTCATCATGTTCCACATCATTAAACATACGCCTCCGTCCCCCGGATGGACCGCTTTTCCTACGAACATCTTTGAACTTCCCGGGCATGGGGCCCTTTCCAGGTTTAGGAGGTGCTAATACTGCTTGAGCAATCAGAGGATCAACCACAGGCTTCTTAGACGCAAATTTATCGACCAATATGGGCTTCCGCTCCTTAGTTTTTGCAGCTGAGTTAGTTTCATCAGTAGCTGGAGTCTTTGGCCCCGCCCCCACATCCTTCAAGATAACTGGTTTCTTGACCACAGGAGGTGGAGGAGCTACAGAGGGTTTTGCTTGTAATTTCGGTTGAACCCTCATAGGTGGCTGAGGGGGTCTTAGACTAGCAACAGACTCCGACGCAACCTTCGCTGATCCCTCTATCTTCTGTTCCTTTTTATCAACCTTCTCAATCTTAGGTGATTCCTGGACAACTTTCTGTACACTAGCCACTGGGTTCCCTTTCTTCCACACACTCTTGAAAGTCTTATTCTTTTTAACAGCCATCGAATTGACTGGATTACCATTGCTCTGTTCAGTACTTGTATTGGGTGGTGGTTTATTAACTGATACACTCATTTTTTTACCAGTTTCTAATTTCTCTGCCTTCTCCAATACCTCTCCCAACGAATCAATCACTTTATTCCTTTCTTCCTCATTACCATTCAACTTGCCATCAACAGAATCACCACTAAGTTTTGATTTATCCCAAGTCACTGGATTCGCCGAGTTGATATTTGGTCCCGATTTTAGTACAGGCTTTGGTGCCGCCCTAATAACAAGGTCAGCATCATTGTCTTTGCTTCCCCTATACGTTGAATCAAGGGAACTCGAAGTCCCTTGCTCAGCAATGTATTCAGTTTTTACAGAATATACACACACCCCCACTCTCCTCCATCTCTTTCCACCCCAAATTTTGCGCGAACCGCAAACATTTCTAGTGAGAGAAACTATCCGAGCAGGGGAAAGGGTTCCTTCAAAATGCCCAGACGAACTCGTACTCGCGCTTCCCAGACTCACCAAGGAAGCCAGCGAAGCCATGGTTCAATTTATATACTTTTCAATACAAACATGGACTTCCGAAAACAGTAAACACAACCCCTATAGTATAATGTAGTAATACAACAAATAAGACCAAATTCTTCTCTACAATTTCGTATGAACCATGAAACTCAAACAGTTAGAGTTAGACAAAGCGTGGCAAACAAATTCTCAAAGGCGGAATTCTCGAGTATTGAACAAACTAGGAAATTCTGGGAATCCAAATTAGAGCACTGTTTTGCATTTAATTATGTATACGAGACCCAAAATTCAAAAAATTGAAAAACCTTACCTCCCAGAATTGGTGATTTTGTATCAGTTGACCAGTCATTAACTCATTGGGCTGTATGAGCTACTACTGCAAATGGGTTTGCTGTAGAGGTGATGTTGGTGTTGTGTTTAGAGAGAGAAAGAGATGGAGAGAGAGAGAGAGGGTGAAGTTAAGCACCTTGTGGCTATAAAAGCGTCTGTGGGGATGGGCAAGCAGGATGGTGATGACAAATTTGGAAATGCCTTCGGTTGGGGCTTTTTTGTGTGTGTGTGTGTGGCTGTTTTTCTACCTGTCAAATTTTGTGTGTGATAAGGCTTTGGTTGGGTTACTAACTAAATAAATAAATAAATAAAAAACTAGAAAAGAAAAGGAAGTAATAGCAATGTGACATTAACTTTCATCCCACTTAAAAAATAAAAATGAATTGAATTAAATTAAATAAATCATTTGTTATTTGAGTAAAAAATCAACAAAAGGAGAACTCAATGGTTATAGAAATAGAAAATAAATAATTAACTAAATAGTTACTAATTTTGTCATCATTTCCTTTTAAATCTTCTCTTACTAGTGAAAAAAACTCTCCATTCTCCTCCTCATTTCTTCTTTACTCTCTCTCCCCCTCATTTTAAAGGCCAAACTCTTGAGATAGTCCATCCCTCATTTTTCTTTTATTTATCTACATAATCCAAATGTGCTCTCCCTACATAATTTCCTTTTGCATCTACTGAAATTTTACTTTGTTTTCTAAAAGAATGTTTAACATTGTTGAGCACCACCATGGGAGAAGAGACCCTTATTAACTTGAAATCTTAGTAAATTGATTAGTCTTGTCTTTTTTACATGACCATGTGATGTGATTTTAAATCATGTTAATAACTAATTACAGAAAAATGATAAAATCTCAACACAAACAAATTCAATGAACACTATAAAACCTATCAAATGGATCCCAATTAGTTCAAATAACTTTGCAACAAAGCATAAATTAGACTTGGATTGGCTATGTAAACAGAACAAATTTTAGTCTAGTAAAATGTAGAATTTTCACTTGTAAAGGTAATATTTATAGTTAAAAAACCATTTTTTATGGTAAATTTTATATAACATCCATTATACTCCATTGCTAATATTACCGTTTGTTGTTATATTTGAAGACATGGAAATGCTAACGCCATGCATATTCCACAAATTTATTTGTCTACCACATCATTATCATAGTAAAAATTCTGAAGAATTTTTAACAAAGGCTGTAAAGCCTAACACTACTTTGGCTCTCATGATTGTGAAGTGAAAATTTTGGTAATAAAGAAAAGAAGAATATATGATTATTTGTGTTGTATCTAGTGTTGTCCTTAACTGTTACACATTATTTCTTCACAAGGATTGTTGCTATTATATCATGTATTTGAATTGGCATTTTGTGAACTTAATTCTATATCAAATTTGTCGATTATTAATTTAATTTAGGGTGTGTTCGATTGTGTGAAGGCTCCGTTTGTTGAACGTAAAATATTTTTTAGAAATTATTTTTATATTTTTTGGTGTTTGATTGTTATAAAATATTTACAAAGAAAAAAAATATTAAAATTTAACAAAAATAACTTATCCATCAATTTTTGATAAGTTATTTTACATGCCCCGCTTGATGGACTCGACCTCAATCTCAACGTAGACCTTTGTCAAACACCGACAAAGTAAAAATAAAAAAATATTTTACCTGAAAAAAAATAGTTTCTAAAAAGAATATTTTATGTCGAAACAAACGGAGCCTAATACACTTGGATTTTATCATAGTTAGTACATTAATCATGAAAAAGTACTTGTTTGAATAAGTAGGAATATTATTTAATCTTTCATTAAATAAAAATTTTACAATAAAAAGTAATTTAGGTCGACGCAAATGGAGCATTTGAATAAATTAAAGTATATAAATTTGTTATATTGTCTTTTGATCGATTTTTTCTAAAAAAAGAAAAGAAAAAACACAATTAGAATTTTTTAATATGAGTAATATAATGGTGTAACTTCATGATGGCCTTTGTATTTTTCACCAAATAAGAGTCTTTCTTGCAAAGTCTTTTAACCAAATAACGTGCGTCTTATATGAGAAGTGTAGTTTGAATAAGGACGAGTGTGATTTAATTTTTTATTAAATAAAAACGTTTAAAAATTTTGGAATACAAAAACAAAACTGGTATAATACAACTTCACTTATGTATGTATATATTATTAATACCGTTATATTGTTATAAAATTTGGTGTGAAAAATTCGGATATACATATTTTATAATAAACAGAAAATTTTAAAAAGAACTAAATAATTAAACTGTCATCGCACAATATAAAAACAATTGAACATAATTCTTAAGGAGTGAGTCAAAATAAAAAGTAAAGAGAAATAAATTTATTAAAATAATTAATCAGTAACCAATGATATAATGACAAAATTATGAAAAATTGTGTCACCTTACTAAATTGATGTTACTGACAGTACCAAACCCATAAAGGACTGGAAGGCTCATCGAAAGTGACAACCAAATTCCCCATATTTTTTTGGCTAGTGGGAGGAAATTGCTAAGATCGCAGCGCCTGTTTGGAATGCATTGTGTTTTTGAGCGTTTTGTTTTAGTCAAAAATAAAATAAGTGTTTTACTATAGGATGTTCGGAGTTAAAAACGAAAACATATTTGACGACGAAAATTTGCAGTGCGAATTTCGGAACAGAAACATGTGTAACATGTTTAGCAATGTATTTCGTTTCAAAAAATATGAAAACAATCAAAACTTTTTGGCAAAATGAAACTGTAGCAAAAATTACTGAAACAAAAATATGAAATATGTTTGGTAAAGAGTTTTCAATTTGTTTTTATCAATACATTATTATTTATATTGAACAGGTCGAGATTGCCACGTTCATTGTGCGATTAACGATATTGCATTTGCGAAGATTCGAATTTCATCCTAAAGTTCCTGGTGGCACAGGTAACAACAGAAAATGTATTGCATTCACAATCATGTCGTTTATCCGATCTCACAAATGGTATGCTCTGGATGTT
>JAOTQH010258714.1:0-11387 GCA_025631255.1 Cornus kousa | reverse complement strand
CTATTATTGAGTGAATATATATATATATATATATGTGTGTGTGTGTGTGTGTGTGAAGATAATATCAAATTTTGGATGGCAATTTCTTAACTACTTGACATTGACCTATATTTTGTGTCATGTAGTATGTACGAGAGCCCATTCCACGAGAGATGGTAGGTTCAATCAAACATGAGTCAGAGCAGCGAGTATCATGCACTGAAAATGACTTATGCATGAAAATGTTTTTTTCCTTAAAATTTTGAGTTGTTCTACATATAATAATTATTCTCATTCCGATGAAATTGAGGGACATTGTCAAATCTAGGTTTTACAATATTGTTATTGTAGATAAGTTACACTTCTCTTTAATTATTCTTAAAACAAAATTTTCCTAACTTCAAGAATTTAAAAAATCGAAAGGTTCCATCATCTTATATATATGTACATAGATAGATAGATATAAATCTCGAAGTATCTTATATATATTTTGTTGACAGAGAAGTTAAACAATTTTTTTGATACAAAATATATTTTTCATGAATTTCAAAATTAATATAAAATAAATCTTGCAAAAAAAAAAAATTGAAGGAGGATAAGCACTATGCCGCCAATTGATTAACTTATCAACCCAAACAAACATCGCCATCTTGATTCTTGTTGTCATTCCATTGACATGGAATTAATTAATTTATCATCCCATAATAAAGATTTAAATTACATATAAAATCTTGTGTTTTTAACCGTATTGGGCTTTTGGCCTGTTTTGTCTGTTAGGCCCCTTGGATTTTCTCACTATAATATGTGAGAAAAAACAGAAAAAAACAAGGTAAGAAAAGGAAATGAAATATCTATGAATTCTACTTTACATGTTTGGTTTGTAGATGTCAATTTCTTAAACCACCTACTCCTCCTTGTGTTTTGGACACTACACTTTTCGGATTTGGACATTTCAAAGAGTCCTAATGCAGCAGGAACATTATTAAGTGAAAAATATATATAATGAAAATGAGTAGTGATCTTCTTATCCATTGAACCACTGGTGCTTACCATTATAATTGTTCACACGTGTAAAATATCACACATATGAGTAACCATAGTCAGGGAGGGAGCCGCCTTTTAGTCAGTTGGGGGCGATGGGGGAAATCGCCCACACTAAATTTTTTTCTTTTACTATTATATACCATTAATTTTTTTTATTTTCAATATTATATTTATAAAATTTTCACTTTGTTCTCCCAAAATTACAAATATATATATATACACTAAATTCACTTTTGCCCCCCACCCACAACTTCTGGGATCCATCCTTAATCAGAGTCTATCCTTGATCACAGTTGTCTAGTGTAACACTCTTACACCAAATCCTACTCTATTAAAAATATCTATGGCAAATTTTTGAACTACGTGATATTGACTTACTATTTATTGCGTTTGGACATAACTTTACGGATTTAAACCTTTCAAAGTATCCTAATGTAGTACGAATCACTATTGAGTGAAACATTACCAAGAAAAAAAGAAAGGCGAAAACTTAGTATTCAATTTAATAGTTTTGAGATATATCATTTTGCCATTTCTTTAGTTCATACATAAATATTAAGAGATGACTTTAAACTTGAACTCATGACTTTTGCATTGGTATCATGGTCATCTTTCTATTTGTGACGAGTATCAAACAGGTTCTTAGCTAATTTGTTGTGGCCAATATTAAGTTACATTTTTACATGCGCGCTAAGAAGGTTAGAACAAAAATAAAGTCTGCTGATAAATTTGAGATCGAGTCAGGATCCTTTCCAGTGCATCAACAAGTGTCATGGACCGGAAAGGTTTTAAATTCTCTGCTTAACTTTGATATTTTGTTTTTCATGATCTTTGGTGAAGGTGTGGTATATTAGGGTTTAATTACCACCAATAGACCAAGTGGATTAAATTAAAGAAGCTTCGCTATATTAGGGTTTCTTCAAATTTTGTATAATTCTGGTCATTTTATTTATACACTTAAATTTTAATAACTGAATTAAAATTAGTAGAATTGAAAATATTGATGAAGAAGTTTCGCTCTTTAGAATCATATTAGATCGACTTGGTAAAACTCTAATAGAGGGTGGACCTCTCTTTTGAATTGGTATAGTCCATTTGATAAAATGAGATCAAATGAACCAAATTTTCATGTCATCAAATCTCGAAATAATTTTTTGGTTGCCCAATCTACTCTATCAACTTTACTTCCACAAATTTAGCTCTGCACTCAGTGGCACACCACCATTATCACGTACTTAATTCATAAAGGAATCTTGAAATGGACCATAAATATATACAACCCTAAAATGGAATGGTTTTAATGTAGTGACACTTCAATCCCTTTTTTGGTTAAGATAATTAAAGGAAGTGTGTCTTATGGAAAGGGCATATCAAGTAGCACTTGTTTTGTGATCAATCTTTGAGTGCGTTTACCAAACATAAACAAAAAGGTTATTGCATTAAAAGTGAGTGCATAAATTAATATCATTTTGACAAAAATAAATAAATAATAATAATTAATTTATTAATTATTATCAATTTTTCTATGAAAAGATATAAGTTTGTAGCTAATTAGAAGATGTGTTGCTCTATTTGAGTGGCAAATTTAATTAATTAGAGCTAACATGAGAAACTCTGTGTGCTTATAATTACAAATGCAGGCAATTTTTCAAGGTCTTAAACACCTCACACACTGTCGCGCGCCGGCGTGTATAAACACTAAAATGACTAATGAATGACTTCATTTGTAGTGACATTGTGGGCAGGTGTGTCATAAACGGGTGCGAGTCACTGACAGCTTATCACATTGGACGAGTTACGGGTGTACAATCCCACGTTGTATAAGGAAAAGGTCTACTTATATGAGGTGATAAAATCTCTAATTGGTATGAGGCCTTTTGGGATAAAACCTAAGAGTAAAACAGTTCGGACTTAGATCCAAAACGGACAATATCATACCGTATGATGAAGTGGGTCATTACAAATGGTATCAGAGCCTAACCCAGCCGGAAGTGTGACCAACGGGAACGTTGGGCCCTAAATGGGGGTGATTGTAGCAACCTTGTGGATATCGCCTGGGTGTGAAAGAAACAAGTGCTATATGTAAATTCAACACCCTTTTATGATATAACGCGTTTTAAAACTGGGTAATTCCTGAAAAGTCTTTGATCCGAGAAAGTTAAAAGCGAACAATATTATATGTGGCTAAAGTAAGCGTTGTTACATCATTAATTTACTCTAAAATTTTAATCGATGCATGCCCACATTCCACCATTTTTTAATTTCTCGAACATTTTAAACAAATCCCACTTTATTTCCTTACAATTTTGTATTGTTTTACATATAGTAATTATTCTTCATTTCAATGAAATTTAGGAACATTGTCAAACCAAGTTTTACAATATTGTTCTTTTAGTTAAGGTGCAGTTCTCTTTAATTATTCTTAAAAATAAAATTTTCCGAAAATTCTAGAATTTAAAGAATCCCAAGGTTCCGTCATCTTATAAATATAAATGTTTTTGGTGAAGTATCTTATTATTTTATACAGTATATATTGTTGAGAGAGAGACCTGTAACAATCTATAAGATACAGAATATATTTTTTCATAAATTTCAAAATTAGTAAAGATGATGAAGAAATGAGAAAAAGCACTATGCCGCAATTGATTAACTTATCAACACAATCAACCATCGCCAACTCGCCATCTTGATTGATTCTTGTAGGCCTTACATTAGCGCATAACACCATAATTAATAATGAAGATTTAAATTACAAATATATTTGTTTGTACATATACTCACACACAAGTGTGTGATAACATGTGTCATTTATCAACTATATATCACAACTTAAATAAGGTTATCGCTTATTAATTATTTATTAGAGGTATTATTTCAGCTGCAAGACGTTATATTCTCTCTCCATTTAAACCATTTAACTAAATTATTATATTGTGAAAGTAGAGCGTTTAAGTCTTCATGGAGTGATTTGTGTAACCTAGTTGGTAATAGCAGTTTCGATGATATTATTAATTATATATTTAAAATAATTCAGACATCAAATTAATTGTAAAATACTTTATTAAATCTATATTTCAAAGATAATTAATTTTTTATTTTTATCAAATTAGGTGTAAAAATACTTTATCCCCTTATATGACATAATTTTTAACATTTGTTAAAAATTCAATGTTCCACTTTCACCCAGGTTTTCACCAAGGGTGTTCTCTTTCCTATAAATTAATACACGGTGTCACAATATATATGACACGCAAACAAAAATAATGTCTATTAATTATATATATATATATAATCTCGGCCAATCAATGGTGAAAATATGGGTTATTTATTTATTTAAGGTGAAGTGCATAAAACATCCCTATAATATGTGTAGGGTATATGTCACACTTCTTATGTGTAGAAAATACCTCTAAAGTTCCAATTTGGTTTTATACCTCAACTAAATTGTTTTTATATACACATTTTACATATTATTACATATTATTTAGAAAAGCATAATTTTATGAAATGACAAAAAATGGTCATTTAGTACATGTGAGGTGTGATACACAATGTAAGCATATTATAGGGGTGTGATATATACAGACTATTGTTGTTTTGAATATTATAACGGTTAGATTTAATTGAAAATGTAGTTTTATCGCGATTTAAATAGTATGATGACGATAAGTAATTAAACACCCATTTATTATTATTATTTTTCAATAAAGATTGAATACCCATTTGTTGCTAAGTAAAGAATTGTATATATATGTGTGTGTGTGTGTGTGTGTGTTAAAATTTATTTTAAATTCAAAAGTTAAAAAAATTAAATGTATATTTTTATATATAAGGAATAAGTATTGATAGGGAAAAATAAACCTAACCTATCTTGACCTAACGATAAAGGTAACTAAATGTTGACCAGTCAGCAGACCTCTTCGACTTTCGAACGATAATATTTTCATTGGATAAGAATAATAATATTTCATTGTCAAAGATAATAAAAGACGACATGGTTCAACAGGGTAAAGATAACATTGGCACAATTTGAAAAAATCAAAGGAGTAAATCATATCCCCGATAAATCTAGTAACAAACGGATCTCCTCTGATCTTGCACAAACGGATATTCTCTGATCTCGTAAATGAACTAAGGAAAAGCAGTTATAAGAATGGGATCTTACCAGTCAATAAAGGTACGACAAAAAACGATTATTAAATCCCTACCTCCAGTGACTGACTTGATCGTCGAGAGCTTTTGGCAGGCACCACACCGGTGCCGTCAAGATTCATTGATCTTCTCCTCTTTTCTTTGCAAGAAAACGGTGTCGTATCGGACCGCAGGGATTTCTCCCCCAACAGTTAGCACCGTCTGTGGGAAACGACGATTCCCTTAAATCAATAAATTACTCGGTTGGGTATATGCATTTGCGGTCTGGTATGGTAACTGGAGAAGAAACATCGTTGCAGGGATCCAGTCAAAGAGAAGGGTCGGGTGAACGACGTCCAGAACGACCAGGAATGGCTTGCAGCGTTGGAACTACCGGTCCAAACTCTGAATCAGGGTATGGACTAGTTAATCTAGCAAAATGTAGCAATCCTGCAACATTTTATCCCAGCGGGACCACCACCTCAACAAGAATTGCCCGACCCATATCCTCCCAATCTGAATGATGGGGGAGAAAACGGGGAGGACCGAGATAACGATCTTCCTCACGAGTACGAGGCAGAACAAAGCCAAGTCGGGAACCGACATAGAGAACCTCCTTCTCCGCCTCCATGAAATCCCTAGCCTTAGATAGGTACAACCTTCTGTGTTAAGAAGAAGACAGAAAAAGTTACCTATTTCGACCTACAGATCGAAGATCTCAAAGCGAAAATGGAAGATGTAATGCAAGCTATGAAAGGGAAAGGTCATGCCGCCATAGATGACCTGGTACAGAGAACCAACTTGCCGTTCAACCCCACCGTTATGAAATGCCCCCTGCCTAGCAAGTTGAGGATGCCCTCGTTTGAAAGCTTCGATAGGACCAAAGGTTCCCTCGATCACCTAGAGACCTTTCAAGCTCTTATGCATTTACACGCCGTGCCTGATGAAATCATGTGCATAGCCTTTCCCACGACACTTAAGGGATCGGCAAGAGTTTGGTTTAATAAGCTGAAGCCAGGAACCATCGACACCTTTGAAGAACTGAGTAAGTAGTTTGTAAGAAACTTCATTGCAGGTCAGAGGCATAGGAGGCTGGCCACCTACCTGCTGACTGTGAAGTAACAGAAAGGAGAGTTGATCTGGAAATACATCACCCTATTCAACACAGATATGTTGAAGGTAGAAGGGGTGGACGACAAGGTGGCTTTGACCGCTTTCATAGGAGGACTCCAAACCTCTAGATTCTTGTTCTCCTTATCAAAAAAACCTCCCACCAGCATGGCAGAGTTGTTGATCAGAGCGCAGAAGCACATAAACGCTGAAGACGTCGTGAATGCACGGAAGGAAAAGGAAGGAGAGGACAAGAAGAGGTTAGCCCCTAGCGTGAAGGATGAAAAGGAAACCAAATATAAGAAATCATTCTTCAGCCAAAGCAATAGGAGATATCGTGAGAAGGACCCAGATAAGTACGCCGTCTACATTCCTCTGAATATGTCAATTGACCATATTTTCTTACAGATCTAAGATGATGCGTCTTTGAAATGGCCACAGAGGATGAAGTTTGATCCAGCGAAAATATCTTGAGGTAAATATTGCAGGTTCCATCGGGATCATGGGCACACTACGGATGATTGTTTTGACCTTAAGAATCAGATTGAGAATCTGATTCAAAGGGGTCACTTACAAAAGTTCGTTGCCAATGAAGGGACAAACCCTAATAAATGCCTTCTGGGGTAGCAATCAATTGGGGAAATCAGTATCATCTTTGGATAAGTAGACCTGGGATGATGAATTCAACTCGGCTCAGAAGGCTAGTGTTATAAAAATTGCCTCACAGCTGGAATTAGCCTTATCAAGTTATTCAAAATAAAGACCGGGGGCATATCAGTTAATCATTTTAAATGGAAGATAGCTCCCTCACATGTTATTTTGTTTTCCAATAAAGTCACCATCACCAATGAGATAAATGACCCTCATTTTTTATGCAATAAAATATTTTATTTTCAGTTACCTACCTATGTGGTAATGCTTTACAGAAAGCTAACAAAAAACCAAACTCTTTTACTAAAGGGATTAGGCGAGTCAAGCTCGTGAAAATAGTTCCCTTACTAAAGGGACGAGCTGAGTGAATCTCGTAAAACCTAATTCCCTTACTAAAGGGACGAACTGAGTGAAGCTCGTAAAAATTAATTCTCTTACTAAAGGGACGAGCTGAGTGAAATTCGTAAAAACTAATTCCCTTATTAAAGGGGACGAGCTGAGTGAAGCTCGTAAAAATTATTCCCTTGCCAAAGGGATAAGCGACTGAAACCCATAAAATTTACAAATAGTATGATTTTCAAAAGAAAAATCTAGTTTTACATCACTAAGAGTCATTGACCATGGGTCTAAACCAATGCCTTTCCAAAATAGAACCTTGATTTGGTATTTGTATTAATTCCAACATTGGGAAGAGTACCTCGATATACCGTTCACCTCGGAATAGAAAGAAAAAATATATATATATATTGTTCACCTCGAGAACAGTACCCGAGGTGACACTGTTCACCATCGGGAATAGTGTCTGGGGGCAAAAAAAATATTATTCACTTGGGAACAGTGCCCGAGGGTAAAAAAAAAATAAATTTATTTCTGTTAACTCGGGAACAGTGCTCAAGGGTTTTGTTGTAAAACACAAAACAGAAGCGAAGAGAGAAATAAAACACGAAGAACACAAGGATATTACGTGGTTCAGCCACTAGGGCCTACATCCATGGCACAAAGAGCCCAAAGGGCTACATCACTTTATAATATATTCTCTCTTGATCTTTGTAGACAATGATCACCTCTATTTATAGGTGAAAGAATAGAGGTGATAAATATGGAAAATACATCAATGGAATATTTCTAAAATCAATACCATAAATCACTCCAATCAATATTCTATCATAGGCTAAAATCTCTCCTATGATGTTCTCATATCAAATATTCTGTCAAGGAGTAACTGAAGGATTCCTATAATAATATATTCCAAATATAACATCTTCTAACAATATGAGTTCTTGATGTAATGGATTTGAGGAGTGATGGGGAGCTATTAGAGGAAAAATTGATAGAAGGGAGGAGGGACATGGAAATGGAAGAGCTGGACTATCCAGGAACAGGAGCAAAAACAACCATGACACAAAAGCTCCTGGAAGAGCTTGATTATTATTGCAGATGTATATATTAGATATATATATATATATCCATGTATATGTTTCAGGTTCAAAGATTTTGTTTTATATGTTCTGCTTTGGAATAATATCCTATCTGTTGGAAGTATTGGATGTTAATTGCTATCCAAAAAACAGACAAAATTTAGTCAATAAGCATCAAAAATAAAAATATATAAGTTCAAAGGCCATTTCTCCAAACCAAATTTGACAAAAAATTATGATAACACATTTATATACAGCAGGCAAAAAAAATAATAATTTCCATTTTTGGATTAAGAAATGAAGAAAAATGAAAAAAAAAAAAAAGAATCTTTCTTTCTGTAAAGGGTCGATGTGCACTTAACACCCCTACATAAAGCAAATATATAAACACCCCTTGGGCATTTTCAGAATGGTAAAAGGGCAAAACGGGCACATTACAATTACTTTATGTCAAATTTTGCAAAAAAATTATTTGAGGGGTGCTTTCACACAGTTTTTAAACCTTATTGTGTTGAGTGCACTTTACCCTTGTTTTAAATACAATTTGTAGGACAATCTTTGGAATAGGAAATACCTTAGGGTTGCTCATGGAATAATAACCCACCGAGTGTAAGTAAATTCTATGGACCAGTTTACGACTAACAGGCACTCCTCATAATCCAACACACGTCACGTCAAATCAGAGTTTTAATTTCAATGTAAAATCGAAATATTCAAATTTTCTTATCAATTTCCAATCATTTCAAAATTATTCACTTAATTTCGGCATGTTACTACAACAAACTACAGCAATACAGCATCTCAAAAAAATATAAACTTCTTGGTGTTTGTCTCATTTTCAATCAGGATTGGTATAAAAATTTAAATTGATTGTTACACCTACATTTCTGCCGGGAAGTGAGGGTGTTGAATTTTAAGATATTGACCAGAATATTTCCACTGGAGACGAGAATAATACCTGACCCAGGCCAACAACACCAATAAGCTGTAGTGTCTTCTCCCACTCTGAAACAAATTTGTGTATGCTCAGTTGGATGGCAAGAACAAACATCGTATGGCAGGCTAATAATCTTGAGAGAGAGAGAGAGAACTTAGGGAACAATACATATCGATCCATATTTTGAAAATAAAAATCTGATAATCATACAGAAAGAGGGCGGGCCTTGGCGCAACGGTAAGGTTGTTCCATTGTGACTTGGAGGTTACCGGTTCGAAACAGGAAATAGCCTCTTCCATTGTGGAGGTAAGGCTGCGTATATCAAACCCTCCCCAAACCCCAGAATGGCGGGAACCTCATGCACTGGGCTAGCCCTTTTTTTTTCTTTTTTTTTATAATCATACAGAAAGGAGATATTCCTCTTCTAACAGCAAATTCAGTCAAGTTAAAAAGGAAAGATATACTATAGCATAAGCATCCCTTGAAAACTAACAATCAAGCTACTAACACTCCAACAGAAGAAGCAAAACTCATATTAAACCATCACAAAACCTTTACTTTCTTGATAAGTAAAATAATTCCTTAAGGGTACAAAAGAGAGTGTGCAAATCAAATAAACATGACATGTAAATGAGAGAATTATAAACAGTTGATATAAAGGAACAAGTGTATCCATCCCATCTGCAAAAGTCCATCCCATCTGCAAAAGTCAAAAAACGTATCTAGCAAAGATATTAACCAGTCCCATTAACTAGGTAAATAAAATAAAGAAAAAATAATAATTTTCATCTTATATATTGATTCCTCCAACCTCCTCAAAAGACCACCTATTCTTCTCCCAATAAATGCACCAGAAACAAAGGAGCAGCAATCTCAGCTTTCTGTTTCCTTCTATTCAGTCTGCCTCCTTTTTAGCTTGGACAAAACCTCGGCCATAGAAATTCTTGTCACACTCTTTTCCTAACAATTATATTATTGTATTTTAGTGTTCAAGACGTGTCAAAAATATGTACAGACGTGTCGAGAAGTATTAAAAATGTGCTCAAAGAAATAGAAAAAAAAAAAATCAAATTATGGATATGTTTAGGAAGCATCTGACACATATCCACAGGTATCTAAAAAGAGTCAATATTCAATATGGATACAATATGGACATGCATCCCTTACAGAAGCACCCGAGCTTCGTAATCATGAACTCTGTAAGGGAGGTCAGTTTTCAATTGTCTCTAGAGTCAGTTTGCGATATCAATCATAGGGTTATTTGATGTCCCTCAATAGTGTGCCTTGATCTATTGATGACCATGTGATCATTACCCAGGATTGTCCCTCAATAAATTCTTAGTAGCATTGACTACCCGTATGGCTATTCAATTACGTGCTGGAACTGAGTAGCTCTACCAGACAAGCATCAGGGACTACATCCTCTTCCCGCCTTGGACAACACCAATATCCATGGTCCCATTCAGGCAAAGCCATGACATTTAGAGGCATTTTATTTTCTATATCAAGTTAATTGAATACAAAAGAGCAGTGGTTTCACCAGTAACTGATGCAAAATACACCGACATCTTCCATTAAAAGCAGAAGAGGAGAGATGTTTTCAAGACTGAAAAGAAGGGACAAAAGTTTAAATGTTTCCAGTGATTAAAATTTCTGTATAAATAAAAGTTCTAACTCAAACTGCCATTGCAAGAAACAACAATATAAAATTTGGCGCTTCCTTTAACTTGGACAATTAAAACACGGAAGAATGATTTAAAAGGGGTGCTCTCCAATCGTAAGTCCTGCTAGAATCAGATTCTAGGTCCACTAATAATGACAATATGGTCAATTAACTTAAAAGCCCTCAAGTACTGAACACCACCAACACTGAGGTTTCCCCACATACAAACCCAAAATGTCACAATTTTTCCTTAATTTTGTACCACATACTATGGATCACCAATGCCAAAAAGAGCTTTCTCTATGAGAAGTCCACAATCAATCTTCCTAACTGAAGGTTTTTTTAAGAAGAAAAATATTCAGTCTTCTTATTTTTCGAGAGAGACAATTACAAGATAAATAGTAGAGGAAGGCCACCAAATCAGGAAGCCCACAAAATCAGCAAATCAAATCAG
>JAOTQH010258703.1:0-11388 GCA_025631255.1 Cornus kousa | reverse complement strand
GAATACAAGGAAGGGCCAACAAAGTATTGGGACTTGTGTAAGTTCATAAACTTACTTTTAAATTTAAATATCTTCAATAGGACTTTCATAGATATTCTTCTACAGTTCTACTACATATTTTTTTTTACATCACTATTAATTTATTTTGTTTAATAGGTGGTGATAAGTTTGATATTGATGGTAATACTCTTGGGGAACTTGTGGAGCTTTCCATCAATGAGCCTGAGTTAGAGCTTATGACATTTGATGAAGAGTTTGAAGAGAGTACTACCTTAGGGACTGAACCAACTGAAGAATTCTAACAAGGAATGATGGATTGAAGAAATGAAGCAAAAGATGAACTATACCTTTTGGCTTTTGGCTTTTGTTTTTGTTATGTTTATCTCTTTAGTCTTTATATGAATTATGATATAACTTTTGCCTTTTGTTTTAAATTTTTGGAATGTTGCCTTGCAAGTTGTTGGTACTTGCTTACTTGGTAGTTGGTGGCATTTGGCAGTTGGTGTTGTTGTTATTGCCTATTGGTAATCTGTTAGTATATGACTATATGATATGATTCATATGAATGATATAATTATGGACCTTATGGTTTAAAGTTTAAAGTCTTTGAGTTCATTATGAAATTCTAAATTCTAAAGTCCTAAGATTTCTAAGTTTCTAACATCTCTATCTTTAATCTTTATACAGTTCTACACTTCTACTCAACAATTTTGCATTTGTTTATTTATTTTTTATTTTTTCATAAGTTCAATAGTTCATAACAATATGTTAATGTCAATATAACATAAATTTCAAATAATATTTTAGCCTTTTCAGGTGCAAACTTTTGAAGTGCAAAGTCTAACTGTGGACCTGTGGTGTTGTATCTGTATCAGTATGTTGTGTGACTGAAGAGTGGAGACTGAAATCCGAATCTATGTGGTGCAAGTGTGACTGTGTGAGAATTCAGTCAATTGACTCAATTCAATAAGGTACTTATTTAGTTATTTAACTTATTTAACAATTATGAATTAAATCATCTCTTACTTATCTAAGTTATCTTGTTAGTTGTTGCCTACTGTGTTATTATGCCATGCTTAGTTGCCTAATATGATTTTTCATTTTTTAATATTTTTTATGCCGTGTCCAAGTACCCGTGTCCGAATTTTGGACACTTTTATTCCGTGTCCCCGTGTCCTATAATTGAATAGATTGGTGGATCCGACCTCTAGACACGTACCCGTGTCCGACACTCGTACCCGAGTCCGGGTAACATTGTTGTTAAGTTCTCTTTGGAGGTATCCAAGGGCACAATGTTATCAGCAAACATCATGCATCATGGAATCTTGCTTTGGAATTCTTTTGTTATTTCATCTAAGATTATTAGAAATAGGTATGGGCTTAGCACCGATCCTTGGTGCAACCTTACGTTTATGAGAAACTCACTATTGTCACCACATGTGGTACATACTTTAGTTTTTGTATTCATATACATATCTTATATACTTTTTAAAATTTGTAGGGGAATTTGTTTTCTTTATTGAGCCCACCAAATTATATCTCTTGGGACCCTATCAAACGCTTTTTCTAAGTCTATAAAAACCATGTGTAAGTCTTGTTGCTTACTCCTACATTATTCATCTAATTGTCTAAGTAGGTATATAGCTTCAATTGTTGATCTCCCTGGTATGTATCCAAATTGGTTATTGGAATAAAGGGAAAAATCAGGGAAAAATTAGATAAGGGAGAGAATTGTATCAGTTTCTGGTGAGTTTGTCGCCAGTTGAAGGGCCAGTCGCCGAGTCGAACCAACCTCACTCCCTTGGTATATCAGTTGGTGGTTGCCAGTGTTGAGTATTGGCAATTACTGGAGCTGTAGATGGCGGCCCTATTGTGGCGACGTCCAAAATGGTCAATTATTGGTGGCGGCGGCTTAGGGTTCCATTGGTTCTTCGATCGGACTGGGTTGCTGTGGTGAGAATCGTGGGACTTGTACATCTATACATTATAGATACTAATCATCTTTTGAAGTATTGGTAGTGTGACATATACTGAATGCTTCTATATAGGAAGGCGAACACACAAAAATACATGAGCTGTCTTTTCTCTTCCCCCTCTTTATCTACTCTCTCATTGCATTTTCTGCAAGTGATTCCCCTTAGTTTATTACTGTCACTTGATTGATTGAGCGTTTAGTACTGATAGTTATCCAGCTTATTATTCTGATCCATCAACACAGACACAAGTCGTATTCTATTCTCTGTGTCTTTGAATGTGATCATGTGTTACTTGTTTCCTACTATTTGATTGTATGTTGATTTAGTACTGTGATGGTTATAACTCAATAGTTTATCATTTGTCATTCAATTTTAAATGTAATGATTGCAGGTTTATGCCAGTATTTCACCTATTGTCCATATTGTTAACATTGGATCTGCTGCGACAGAATCTGTTGCAAACATTACGGTATGTATCTCAAGCGTTGTTTTTCTTTTTTGGTTGGAAGGGTAAGCTTATATATATGAAAACAGTATGTACAATGTACAGAGAGTCCATTTAGGACACAAAAACAAAAACTGAACCAACAACAAAAGATGGCAAAGCATCCATCAGATGGCACCCTGCACTAAACAGAAGAACATCAACAAACATAGTATCTACCAGATGCACTTCATGAAAAAGGTTCAACAAAAGAACACCTAGTGAGTGTTATCAAAATCAGTCAGTGAGAGTCCAGGATTGAACACCTGCAGTTAAGCAGCCCTGCAGGAAAAATTGATAAATATCCTCCATAAATCCAAGGCCACTTAGATCAGACCCCTTCTTCAATCTGATGGAATCAAGTCTATTTCTGATGCAGCTCTTGATTAACATGATGATATGCAGAGGGGAATAAGATTTATTCCTGGATGATCTTGGATTTCTCTCCTGCCAAATGAAGTAGATAGCAGCAGAGAGCAACAATTTATGCAACAAGAACCTATTAGTGCTCCAGTTAGCTGAGCACCAAGCCACAAGGTTACCCCAACTGTCAGGTAAAATATAGAACCCTGCTATATGCTGCACAAAACTTCAAATACAGGCAGAGAACATGCACTTGAAGAAAATATGGTCAAGAGATTCACAGTTAGCAGAGCATAAGTAGCATGCATTGGTATAATGCTTATACAGCATTGGCTTCGTGTCCAATGTGTGAAACCTTCCATGCTATGAATCCATGCTTAGGTATGTGGTGCTTGAACCAAATGCTGTGGTGCCATGGAAATAGAATAGAAGGAGGGATGAGGTACTTGATAGTATGTGAGAGGGAGAAATTCATTGTGGGGGATGGAATCCAATTAACAGCATCCTGTGTCATACTTGAAGGAGGCAAGCTCTGCAGTTGGCCAATGAAAGGGGAGACTGAAATAATGGAAATATATTTAGTGAGGGTGGGTATGACCCACTGATTATTGGAAATTAGGCTATCAACTTTAGTGTAGGGATCAAGTTGAAGAATTTCCACATTAATTAGGTTTAACTGATTTAGTAATGGCCCATTTGGCAGCCAATAATCAAGCCACATCATTGTGTCTGCGCCTGCCCCTATTCTGCGTTTAATCTGTCCCCTAGCGATGTCTTTCAACTTCATTAATCTTCTCCAAAGTCCAGAGCTCAGAGAGGATGGTTAACAGTCCATACACTCTTAGCTTTAATAATGTATCTTTGAGCCCAAGCCACCCAGAGACTATCCTTTTCTGAAAAACAGATTCCAAATGAATCTGAGGTTTGTAATTGAATTAGAAAATTCTAGAGCAGAAGTCCCAATCTACCATAACATCTAGGCCTACACACTGATTGCCAAGCCACCTTTGCAGCAGGTTTCTTCAATTCTGCCTGTCTGGAGGAAACATCTTAAGATCTTATTCACTCTATCCAAAACACCTTTGGGAAGCACCATGGACTGTGACCAGTAGGAGTGAATAGAGCGCAAAATAGATTTGATGAGAACTGTTCTTCCTGCAAAAGACAGGAACCTTGAAGTCCACATCCCAATTCTTGATGTGATCTTCTCCACAAGATATTGACAATCTCTAGCTCTAATGGCACTTGAAGACAGAGGGAGGCCCAAGTAGGTAACTGGTAGTGTACCAGCCTTGTAGGAGGGAAAGAATGTCTTCCTTTGTCTGACTGTCCACCCCTGTGAAGAATATGGAACTCTTGGCTCTGTTGATGGTTAGCTGAGAAGGAGAAGAAATGATTGAGAGCCTCATTTACTACTTGAACTGAAGTGAGATTAGAATAACATTATGTCATGAGCAAAAATAAGGTGTGTAATAGATAACTTGCTGCATCTCCAATGGAATTTGAAGCCTAGATTAAGTGAGATGGATTGTTGAATGTGAGATCCTCCACGGCTAGGACAAATAACAGAGGAGAGATAGGATCCCCTTGTCTAATACATCTCTTGCCCTTAAAAGAATCCAAACAGCTCTCCATTAAGAGAGAGAGAATATGAGTGAGTAGTGATACACTGGGACACCCAATGAACAAAACAGTGAGGGAATCCAAATAGATGGAGCGTGTTTAGGATAAATTGCCAATGTAATGCGTCCAAGGCCTTCATAAGATCAACCTTGTGAGCACAATTTGGTGGGTGACCTGACTTATTGTAACCATTTAGTAATTCATGAGCCATTAAAAAATTCTCAGTAATTGGCCTGCCTTTCACAAAGGCATTCTGAACAGGGCTAATGAGAAATGGTAGTGTTGAACCAAGCTTAAGGGCAAGGATTTTATAAATGCATTCGTAGATCAAATTACAACAATAGATTGGCCTAAAATCAGTAACTGAGGTTGGATTAGGGGGTTTGGGAACTAAGCCAATGTATGAACAATTTATTTCAGTTAGCATCCTTCCAAAGATGAAAAAATCTTTTATGGCTGCAGTGACCTCTTGTCCTATGAATGATGGGCCAAGAATGTGTGAAAAAACTGGCATTAAACCCATCTGGGCCAGGACTTTTGTAGGAAAGGATCCATTCCTGAATCTCTAAGTCTGTAGGTATGGTAGTAAGTGAGGGAAGTAAAGATGATGGGACAGACTTAGAGATGAGATTAGAGAAAGTGTCCATACCTGGATACTGGGTGAAACTCTGGCCAAGGGTGGATTGAAAGTGTTGAAGGAGCTCATTCTGTAACTCTTGGCCCTGTATCTCAAGCGTTGTTGTTACTGAATATTGCAGAAGTTACAGAAAAAATTAAAAAAAAAAAAAATAATACTAATAATAATAATAATAATAATAATAATAGAAGAATATCTAGAATGCCTTGGGAACTAGGAATTTGTACTTCTTATCTGCATGGCCGGACTGGGTTTCCAGTTTTTTTATTGTACCAGCCACTAACCTAGTGGACAATGAGTCAAATTCTTATCATCTTATAAATTAGCTATGGTTTATTATTTGAATTGAGAAAAGGAAAGTTGGCCAACTGCAATTCCAAATGAAAAAAATAAAAAGGTAAAAGTTATAGTAGAAGATCCTTCTAGTAGGCAAAGGTCTTAATTGTATATATGTGCACATATACTTTGTATCAGTTGTAGGATGCTTCCGTCTGCTATGAGGAACATTACAGAATGAGGATGACATTGTGACACTAATTTTGTGATAATATTTTTCCCTTAACCAACCTAACTTATGTTATTCATATGATAGAAAGTTCCTTCTCAACTAGGCTGGTCTTTGATTTCGAAGGTCCATAATTGGACCAGACATCTAGAGCATTACATAGAGCTATGCTTACAGACATGATGATTAGGTTCCTTAAAAGGGTTTCTTGATTCTATACCTCCCTCAGTAGATTCATTGGGTGCTAGGACTGCCTGAATTCACAACGTGATTAAATGACCATGCTGATCCCTCCTTTCCATTTATTACTGCCAATTTATCCTATCTTTAGAGACAGATCAATTATAATTGCTTCAAATTCTTTCTAGGGCAGCCCATAGAGATTAACTTTGGTTCAGTTATAATTAACTGTTTCTTATTATAGTTCCTTTTATGCAGGAAATTCACGAGGGTCTGGTTTTCTCTGATGATGATTATGGTGACTATGCTTTTGGAATCTTCTCTGTAAAATTTTCAACTGATGGGCGAGAGATTGTAGCTGGTTGTAATGATAATTCAATATGTGTTTATGATCTCAAAGCAAATAAGATTACCCTCCGTATTCCAGCACATACGGTATAGTAGTTTAGTTTTATGATAAGACATTGCTAATCAGTCTTTTGTGTATGAGGTTGTCAACAGGAAGCTTTATGGATTTTGAATATTTCTCTTTTTATTTTTTGGTAGATGAACTTGGGATATTGAATATTTTTCCGGTTCACTTCTTGAATTAAGTTGACAATATGTGGATTATATTTTACTGTTTCTTCACTGCCCCAAATAGTTGGATTTCAAGGCTTTATTGCTTTGAGATTTTCTTTCAGACGTGTGCTTATGATTTCCCCTCTGAAAGATTTTGTAGAAATATACTAAATGAAAAGGAAAAAAAAGGTTTTATTAGGATATATGTCATCCTTCCTTTTAGGTTTGCCAGAGAGGCTCACCTACTCCAGAATTGATGCTCTCATTCTAAGTGACGAGTCGAGGCAAAGTAATCGTCTACTCAAATTCAAAATTTATTTTTTATGTTTTTTACAGTACAACAATTTAACTGTTCAAATTTTACCCCAATTACATTTTCGCATTAGGTAGTAAGTTTTGAGTTGATGAATTGCTTCTTTGATCTATCTCTTTATTTATTTATTTATTTTTATTTTTACTTTTTATTGCTCTCTTACTTTTTCCCAGTGTACACTCTCATGTTCTCTGCCTCTATATATGTAATGCTTGTTTCTGTTTTTCTGAACATATTTTGAAACGAAACTGTGCATGTCTGAAGCATTTTTTTGTTGTGTACTACTTTCTTATTTCAGCGTTTTCCTCTTTTGGTTGCTTTACTTCGACTGTATATATATGTTAAAAGCTAAAAAAATTGATTTACATATCGTGGCAGTCTGATGTTAATGCTGTGTGCTTTGCTGATGAAAGTGGGCATCTCATATTTTCTGGGAGTGATGATAACCTCTGTAAGGTATTTTTCTTTTGTCTTCAAGTGAATTCAGGTAATATCAGTTTTAAATTATGCCAACCTCCTACCATATATATATAGGTTTTTTTTTTTTTTTTTCAAACCACCAAATCAGGGAGTTACTTAATTAAGTCTCATAGACATAACGTGCAGCAAAACTTGCATTGATCAGCACGTTCCTACAAATCCAAGTGTATTCCATGGCGCAATTTCATTTACATATGCGGAGTGATGGATCTCTTTTTAGGGATTATTCAAAGACAGTTATTGTGATGTGTCATCTGGAAATAGTGGAACTCTATTTTAATGATGTATATTGTACACTACGATAGTGCAAAATTTATTCGAATTCAGCCATTTGTCATGTATCTGATGAATTGTGGGTATCTGGACCATCTTTTGGTATTATGTACTTTAGATAGCAACAGTGACGGAGCCAAGAATTTATTTCCGAGGGGCACATTGTAAATGATAAAATAAAATTTTTCTCCCTTACAAATAGTGCAACATGAATGCAAGCCGAAAAAAAGAAATGCAGTAATCAAGATTCAATAGTATGTCATTATTTGCAAAATATTGCAGTAAAAAAGAATTGCAGCAATAATTACTTTTTTCCTGAATGTGGTGATTTTATTAATACAAAAGATATACAGGGAGTGCATAAGAGAGAGGTTGAAAAGGAAACATCCAAAGAACTCAGGTCCAGGGCATACCCCAAACCTACAAAAACAGATAAATGAGACAAAGGCTATTAAAACATCACTGTGAGATCAGCTAAATAAAGTCCCAATGATGATAGCACTTCAAGACATGCTTCCATAGCCAGACTATTAGCAGAAGAAGAGAGAAAAAGAAAAGAATATGAAGTGAAAGAGAAAGGGTACATCATACATGAGTGCAGGAAGAAATTTTAGGAAAAGGAAAAAAAAAACAGAAGAAGAAAAATAAATAAGAAGAAAAGCAAAATGAGATATTTTTGAAGGAGAAGAATTAGTGTTCGATTGAAGAAGGGGAATGCAAATTTTTTGAAGGGAATCAAAGATATATATATATATATATATTTCATAATTGGTGTTGTATTAGAAAAGGATCAAGAATTACAGGTGCACAGAGGGCATACCCTCAGAATCAAAGATATTTGAAGAAGAGTAAAAGATATTTTACACAGACATTACATACAAAAGTAAAATAATAATAATCATAGCAAGAAATTCTTTTGAAATGCAGTCTCATAAAAATAGACTGTGGAAGTATATGGGATTTTTGAGAAGTCATTACTGTTTACGCTGCTGTTTCAACTTTGAATTTGTCTATGCTCATTTAGAAGGGGGCAAGGTCTATTTTGTTACAGGGCAGGATCATTATTGTGTAGTCTGAATTATTAAGTATGGCGCTAAAGTTTTGTTTGGTCTGGTTTGGCATTATTGTTGTAGTGGTTTCGCATGTATCTCGTGTATGATTGGGACCCGTTTTCTAAAATCTATTTTCTTTGCTCCTCTAGGTATGGGACAGGCGTTGCTTTACAAGGGGACAAGAAGCTGGCATCCTAGCAGGACATCTGGAAGGCATTACATTCATTGACAGTCGTGGAGATGGGCGGTATTTGATCTCAAATGGAAAAGATCAGGCCATCAAACTTTGGGATATTCGTAAAATGTCTTCTAATGTCCCTCGGTATGTCTATATTTGTTTATTTGGCTTTGCCTTCATGTTTACTTCTTCCTCACAATGGATCTCTAGACTCTGATGCTTAAACTAGTGATTCAGTCCAACATTGTGGAGTGGCGAAGACATGGAATTGGTCTGTAAACCCATTAAGCAAGCATTGTGGAAAGGGGTGAGGAAGGATATTTTGCTCGGAGGTTTCGGAAGAAGGAATGCTTGTTGAAACTGGTGATGAATTAGATTGAGGAGGGGGAGATTTTTATGTCTTGAAGTAAGGGTGCAAGAAATCCTAGTTTTGTTTTCATGCCTGAAATTGGAAAGGGGAGTGGCTTTTAGAGACTCTTTTTTTTTTTTTTCTTCATTTTTTCTTGTCATTTTAGTTGTGCATTTGCGTGTTATATGACGTGGGGATTGTGCTTCGGAGTGTCTGGGATTTTTCCTAGCCTTTTCAAGAGTTATCGTACTTTAAGAATCGTTTTTGGGATGTTTTTCTCAAGGCGGGGCAAGTGGGCCTGGGAAGTCAGCCGTGTGTGCCCGGGGCGGGCTGAGTGCTTGGGAATCATTTCCACACCTTATATTTTATTTAGGGACACACTTGAAAGTTATGGGATGTGTGGGTCACATATGTGTGTGCGCGTGTGTGGCACAAGTGGGGAGTAAGGGGGGGGGTTTGGTTATAAATAGAGGCAAGTGGGTGAAGTAGGCTATTTGTTTGGCCAAAAATTCCAGCTCTCTCTCCATCTCCTTTACTTCGTTTTACACTTTTAGATCCACATTTCAAGCCCTCCTTTGATCCTCTTTGGCTTGGAATCTGAAGATATAGAAGGGAAAGTCGAACAGCTCGACAAGGGCTACGTTCCTATGATTTTAGAATTTCATTTGGTGCACTTTCACATTTGGTGGAATTTGGGTTTGTACTTCAATTTGAGGTAGGGGTGTCTAACCTTCAATTCCTTTGACTATGTAAGTGGCTTTGTGATTTCTATGATGTGTGTATATCTATCTATCTATCTATGTATGTAGAGATTGCATGATATAGACATATATATATATATATATATATATATATGTTGATGCTTAGGTGGTTGAATTGCTGATGCGTAGATGTTGATGTATTCATGAAAGTGGAATTGAATTATAACATGTAGAGGTTGAATTCATGAATACTTAAAAGTGCTGGAAATTATGTTTAAGTGCTGGAAATTATGTTAATTGATGGAGATTATGTTAGTACAGTGCCGGCCCTGGGCGTAGGGCCTCGAATTTGGATGGGCCTCAAATTTAGGAAGGAAGGTGATGAAATATAGCAGGTACTGATGATGGCTTGCCATATCTAGATGTTCTCCTGGTGCAGCATTTGTAGTTGTGCTGAGCTTCTAGGATATGTCTGCATGATTATGCAAACAACTGATTCTTTCTCTTTCCATGATATTTACTTGAAGTTTGCAAAATAAATTCCTCTTGTCAAGATTAATTCAAATTTCAATTATTTATCATAAATTACTAAATGGATTGATCATCTACTTTATCAATGAAATTATACCTCTCCGGACTGGGAATACCTCTTCGGCTTGGAGTTGGAACATCATTTTTCATATATGATGAAGTAACCCATCTTAATAGCAACAGACCCTATCGAATCTCATTCCCCAAAATTAGGTTCTTAACTTTGATTAGTGTCATCACTCATGCAGTGGTCGTTTGATATTCTATCAACTCCTTCATCCCCAAGACTTCAAGAACAACCACCTTAACATCTTTGGGAACATGCCTTGGATTCACATTATGAAAGTTACCATGTCTCTTGCAATCACACTCCTACTTTTAAGATAGGTAGATGAATCTACCATTGGAAAAATTACAATAATGACTCGTCTAACTTGTGGGACACTGAACTTATAAATGATTGTAGCTCAAAATGCAAGATGATCACATTTACTTTGATATGAAGTTGAATTTTTATTTTTGTGACCAAGTTATATTGAATATTTCCTTTTAATTTTTTGATGTAAACTGGATCGTGCTCTTTATAAAGCACCATGACCGGGTTTTGTTTTTTCTGTTTTCAACATTAATATATTTTATGTGCTTGCCGTCTCATTTTATACTCCATTCGGTAGGAAGAAAAAAAATTGAATGGAATGGAGAGAAGAAATGATGACTGAGAAATCCCTAGGGAAGAGATTAAGCGTTTCCCTCTTTTTGTTCAGTTGGATGAAAGAGAATGGAAAAAACTAACAATTTAATTTGATCAATATGATAAAAGGAAAATAATTTTTTAAGTTATTTTTACCATTAAACCCATTCCTTACTTTATTTATGGGATTTATTAAATAGTTATGAAAGGTGATGTAGTAATTTAAAACTTCTATAATTGGCTCACTTGTTTCTCTTCTATCTTCAGCCCATATTTGGGCGGATGAAAATTTGTGAAGGAGGAAGGATGACTCGTCCTTCCTATTATCCTTTCTTTCCTTATATCGTCTCTACCGAACTAAAGAAATTTGTTCCTTTCTTCCTATTTTCCTTCCCACCGAACATAGCATAATGAAAATTCCGCACTCTTATAATTTTTTTGCTTTTGTGAAACCTTATGTATAAAGGGCCTTGCATTTGAAAGTTCACCTA
>JAOTQH010258684.1:0-11389 GCA_025631255.1 Cornus kousa | reverse complement strand
TTAACTTCTTTATTTGTTGTTTTTTTTTTTTTTCTTTTTTTTTTTTTGTGTTGAATGTTTAAGATTGTGTTATCTTATAGTTGTTATTATTTTTTAATTCTGTTTTATATTTTGTTTTTATTGTGTCATTAATTTTTAGATGTGTAATTTTTTTTGATAAGTTTTAATTTTTAGATGTGTATTAATGGACAAAGATTGGATCTTTATTGGTTTCTGTTATTCACTAAAGATTTTGGGGTATCCTGATGTGTGATAGAATTCTATATTTTGAAATGTATCAGTTCTAAATACTGATTCAATATATATATATATATATATATATATATATATATGTATCAGTTTTAAATATTTGTATTGAACATTTATTTATGATTGTACATTTATTTATGATTGTTTGTGCAACAATATATATATATGATCTTGATAATTATCTTTAAGTCAATAATAGTTTGAAAATAGTTTTTTAGTATGTTTGATTTTTTTTCTTTTCTTTATTGTTTGCTTCAAAGTTTTCTGCATAATTGCTTGAATTTTCATAAAAATTTGGTCGTACAAACTAATTGGGTAACTGCGGTTGAATGTTCTTATGTTCACTTGTTGCAGCTTCATATATTTGGGTTTTGAATAGCTATCTGTATTTCGGTCTCTGATAATATTTACAGTTTCTTCAAATTTAGATTTGTTTTGCAGTTATGGAAGAACATAAATACAGTTATATTCATTACTGAACCCATAAAATTGTCCTAGTAAATAATGTTTGCAGAATGTGGTCCCCTTCATAAATCAGATTCTATAAATGCATATCTAAGGCACCGAGTGAAATAATGATGCAATTATTTTTTCTCCAGAAATGGAGATCGGTATGCTGGTGAGTATTTCGGAGACAAAGTCCATGGATTCGGTGCCTACCACTTCTCTAACGGCCACTATTATGAAGGGTCGTGGCATGAAGGCCGTAAGCAAGGCTATGGCATGTATACTTTCCGAAATGGCTACACAAAATGTGGTGAATGGGACTCTGGCAATCTCAAGAACCCCTTGCCCCCACTGACTGATGCAGTCATCCAAGCAGTTCAGGTACATTCATATTCCATTCAATATTTTCACCTACCTTGATATGGAGCCATGAGCTCAGGACTTGCGTACAACTTTTCACAGTCCGTTATTTTCTTTCCTTTTTCTCGCTGTAATTATAGGCTTCTAGAAAGACATCAGAGAGTGCAATTCACCTTCGGCGGGTGGATGAACAAGTAAATAAGGCAGTCACGGCTGCAAACAGAGCTGCAACTGCAGCTAGAGTGGCCGCTGTCAAAGCAGTTCAAAACAGTGCGGATGGCAAATTTTGTGAGACTGATTTTTAATAGATAAGCTTTTGCTTGCTAGTGTAAATTTTTTTTTCTTTTACTAGATCGTTGTGTACTAGTACTATGAATATGAACCGCCCTGGTGAGCAAAAGCTTATCGGAGGTTGAGAGAACATATGTTTGAGACTTGTTTACCACTTACCCCACTATAACTTGTAGATAACTCCTGTATATCAATGCAAGATGAATTTTCAGAAATTCCTTCTTTCTAATTCGGAATCAAGTGTTTGTTGAATTTACCTTTGAAAGGAACAAAGAACAACTTAACATAAATCACTTTCAGATTGCATAAACTGTCATTAATGATTCAATGAACAACTTAGAAGAAAACTACTTTTTTTATGCTTAGAGACTTTTTCTAGTTTATGGGTAGGATGCAGATCTTGGTGTCTGCTCAACTTTTTCTATGCAAGGAGCTTCCTAACTCATCCATGCCCCATGCCCTTGTCTCAGACATGTCGAGACGAGCAACGTGAGAGATGACATAAAGATCTTGGCACCATACACCATAAAAGAACCTGCTGATTTTTGTAACACAATCCAACATATGGTAAATACTGGATATTACCAAAATAATTGTCCTAAACTTCATAATTGAATTATATGGATTTGAGGTTGTCTTTAACAATTAGTATAAGAATCATACGATGCTAAGTAATTTCAATAAACTAGTTTCAGGAGCCATGTGCATGTCTTATCTAAGGTAGGATAATGTGGGGGTTGTCATTATTCTTGTTCAAGCACATGCTGTGATGGTGGGGTGTTATTGATATAAAATCAATAGCTTTCCATGGATGCTTGATCTACAATTCTCTTTTCATCTATGATCTATACTGAAAAGATGAAAATAAAAACTACTTTTTCTGTTCTTTTTTAAAAAATTTCAGATCTATGTAGATTCTTTTTCTTGCTTCTATTTACTCTTATTATCTGGTGCCTGATTCAGATCTCTATAAATTTCCAACCACTCCCACATGCTTTTCATAGAAGTGATTCATGTAGTGACTGTTTTACTAAATATCTTTTGGATTATGTGATTAGAAGATGGTTTCTGTTATCTTTTGACTAATCCAAGAAGATGGATTTGGTTTTAAAAACCAACCAATAGATGTGGACTACCTCAGTCATGAGCGAGCCCTGTTCCCAACATGTTAGATTATTCAATTAGACATGTAGAAAACACAAACTCATATATTTTATATTGCCATGTTAATATATATATATATATAGTATTGCCTCTGTGTTTGAATGTGGACTATCTATGTTTGAATGTGGACTATAGGGAGGGAGGTAGTATGTGTGTGTATTAGGGAGTGCATTAAAGTTGTTTTGTATTGTCTTCTTGGATGTCCCTTGCATTACTATAGTAAGGAAAAACAATCTATATTTGTTATTATTTATTATTATTGGTCTGACCAGTGATTAAAGAAGTGTTTCTTTCTTTCTTTTAGTTACCTTGGAGGGATCAATCTCTGACCGTTGTGGTAGTTGCTTCAATTAATTAATTCTAGGGTTTTGCTCCATTTCTCTGAATCACTTTCTGGTCAAATTACTGGCGGGAAATGGGAAACTGAGATGCAATATAATATAATGGGGAAAAACTCATATAATTGATTCAAATGTACTTCTAAACCCATGTTATGATTCATGAAATATTACCCAACATCTTATGTTTAATAGAACTTTTTTACTCTCTTTGATTTGGCTTGATAATGGGAAAATAATTTATTTTGAATTTTTTCCTTGCTCTATTACAAACATTACTTAGGTTGTGTTCTTAGTCGTAGCTTGTGCTCTTAGTCATTGTATGGAGAGTACAACTCAAAATTAAAAAATAATTCATTTTCATTTTTAATTTTTTTTAATTTTTAATTTTTTTCCCCCTAGATCTGGGATGAGAGGGACAAGTCCTTGCATTCATTACTCATTATCACCATAAATAATTAGCATGTCCTGGTGGCCTTGTCTTATTGATGTCAGGACTAATCATGGCATTCATAAACTATTTCAGACATTGTTAATTAGGCACTCATGATCTAGTAGCTCTAATAATGGCACTGAATGAATTTTATAACTCTGAATGTTTGTATGCTGATCACTTAAATTTGTATAGAATGTATTGACTTTAAGCAAATCATGTTATGACAGTGAAGAATGTTGGTAATTTTTGTGAAGAAATTATTAACTTGTATTAATGAGAATATAAAGCTATAAAATTTACACATGCAATGACATTATTGTATTATTTTGTTATTATTATTGTTTGTATATCTTGAGAAAGATAAAGAAATACTCTTATACTTTATAAAATTGTGTCACCAAAGTAATTACATGTAATTATTCAACTTATGGATTAAGCAACTCATAAAACACGTTCTATGCATAATGTCAAAATAGTATGTCTTAAAAGATTTGTTATCAATCACTAGTTCAAAAGTATACATACTAGCTTCTCAAACCAATAATTAATAGATATATTTTGCAGCAAGACAACAAATTTTATGTTTTCTTTTATTGAGTCAACAATTTGAGCCACATTAGTCCTAAAACAACGGAGGCAATTTATTTTTGGTTAATTAAAAATTAATAAATGGAGAAGGGTCAAAGACGAAACAAGAAAGAAAAAAGATAGAAAAAACAAGAGGCAATATTATTTAAATTGATCACATTTATTCTTAAATTAGTGTCACAATGAGAAAGAGGGGGTCATGTTTGATTTTAAAGAAAATATTATAGTAATTCACAAAGACTCCTTAAAACTTAAACTAAAATGTTACAGAATTATAGAACTTGTCTTCCTACTCAAGCCGATAATAAATGCAATTTCTTTTTCTCATAATATTTCTATGCAGATTAAATTTAAAAAATGTCCTGTACCAACCTGTGGGAGACAGAAATGGAAAATAAATGATCTCTAAATCATGCCCATAACGCGGTAGGTGGTGAATATGAAACATTTTCTAATGACAATTATTTCCCAAACATGCAGTAGATTATATATTTTTATCTGCCCCTGAAAATGTGACCATATAGGACTTACCTCTGATTTGGGTATAACTTGCAATTAATCATGCTCAAACAAATTAAATTCATTATGTTACCAATATTTACACCAAGTCTAGACACATTATGTCATATTTCCTTAGTTGTCACCAAAATTTTATTTTATTTTAATTTTTATTTAGCAAGGAGAGGAAAAAATGTGGTGAGTCGAACCTGAGCACAATTTAAGGAAGTACTTACATAATAGATATTTCGTCAAACATATACTAGGGATATTGCCAATAATAATTACGTTCTTGTTAAATTTATTTACATTTGTGCATGCCCAAAAAAACCTAACCATTTGCATGGCAATCCATTTCTCGAAAATTCTTTATAAATTTATCAACTAGATTTCTACTCTTTGAAGTTGCCATTGACACAAACCTCTCTAATTTCATCCTAGAATTGTCATAGAAATTAATGTCAAACTGTCATAAAAAGAACACATAGTTTGACTTTGATGTGTTACAATTTCAAAAAAGTCCAAAGATATTGGGACATTAATGTTATATTTAAGTTGTTATTAATTGTGAAACCAAGTATGAGTGGGTTGACAGCTAACTGATCACCGCCTCATTTTGACTTCTGTACAAATGCCAGTCTAGTCGTGAAGTCATTTTCTTGGAGCTTTACACAAAAGGGTGCTGTAAATATCATAAAAATATTAGCCTTTTTATTTTTTTAAATAATAATAAATTTAGAAATTTCACTTTTATCTTTCTATAAAATTGAGGATGAATGAAACTAAATTAATATCCCCATCATGTCAATCAGAAACTCAAAAGAGAAAATGAGGGTTAAAGCTAAAGAAAATAGAAGAGTTCATTCAATAAAATATAATAGAGTTCGGGAATTTTGTGGCTAATCGATGAAGAATTTTTGGTGAGTTATATATATATATATATATATATATATATATTTATGAGATATATTCTAAGGCATGAAATTTTTCAGTATTTCTTATTTGGGCAAATTACACCAAGCACCCCTCAGGTTTTCATCTTGTACATGTAGATAGAAAATGCCACAATATAACATAAAGGCCCCAAATTAACTATTTGTGGTTAGTGAATTAATATAAATTTACATTTTTGTCCTTAGAGTTAAACTATTTGTTTAATAAAAAAAATCTAAAAAAATTTGTATATTGTTAAAGTTACAGTTTTGCCCCTAAGACTCCCACTTTCTTGACTCTCAGTTTCTTTCCCCTTTACAAAACCGAAAATGGGAATGGGGTGTCTAGCCATCACGGCGGAGAGGGGATGGGGATGACGCGGATGGAACAAGCGAAAGAGCATCTGGTTTTGAGGATGCTTACACGGACAATCATATACACGCAACTGCGCTGTGCCTCGTGTTGGTGATTGAAACCTCGCCCGGCGCCGGAGCCCTTTGCTTTATCGGCTTCAAACCGACGTCGATCTCAAACCCAACTCACCTATTCACCTCCTAACCCTCTTCGACTCGCTCTCTCTCTCAAAATCCTTCCACGACGACGCCGTTCTTCGGTCGTCGTCGAAGATGACGCGGATGGAACAAACGAAAGAGCATCTGGTTTTGAGGATGCTTACACGGACAATCACACACACACAACCGCGCTATGCCCCGCGTCGGTGATTGACGCCTCGCCCAGCGCCGGAGCCCTCTACTTTATCGGCTTCAAACCGACGTCGATCTCAGACCCAACTCACCCGATCTTTTCGATTCACACCTCCTAACACTTTCCGACTCGCTTTCTCTCTCAAAATCCCTCCACGACGACGCCGTTCTTCGGTCGCTGTCGAAGATGGAGTCCATACGAGTCGAGTCCTCTCTATTGGGCGTAACGACAGGGCTAGGGCAAGGCTCGGAATTTGGTAACTCGGTCACAAATTGTGGTTGTTGCGGTGTGGTAGCGCGTAGTTTAGGAGGCGTGTGGTTGTGGTGACGTCTTCTTTGACCCAGAGCCGGTGTGCTTGATGTGGCGGCAGTGTGCGGTGGGTGCATTGTTGCGGCGGTGTAAGGTTTTGTGCTCAATTTAGCAGTTTTTTCTGTATTTCAGGCATGTTGTGCCAATTTTCAGGAATTTGAGAATAAATAGACCTGGGTGGAATTAAAAACACGGTTTTGTAAGAGGTAAGAAAGTGAAGAGTCTTGTAGGCAAAACCGTAACTTTAAGAATACATAAATTTTTTTAGATTTTTTTATTAAACAAATAGTTTAACTCTAAGGACAAAAATGTAAATTTATATCAATTCACTAATCACAAACAGTTAATTTGGGGTCTTTCTGTTATATTGTGGCATCTTTTATCTACATGTACAAGATGAAAACCTCAGGGTCCTTGGTGTAATTTGCCCTTCTTATTTTCACAAATGACTATTTTGTGGTGGTAGCTGTGTTTTGTGTTTTTGGTAGACAGCAGCTTGGCTTCGAGCATAAACTCATTGGGAGGATCAGAATAACAACCGGCATATGTAATATTTATCAAAACCAAATAAAAAACATGCACAATTTTCTCATTTTCTTCTAGTCAAGATAATAATTTAAACAAGTGCTAAATCCAATTGGCTTTATAAATGTCATAATTTATAGAAGTGGAAGAATTGAATGGCACTGATTCTAGGCTCTGCTTGATAACATAGATATGCGGATAACTACAAAAGGAAATTTGCAGAGCAGGTAGGAATTTAGATCAAATCCTTTGTTAATTGCAGAGTTTGCTAAAGGAGTATATACATCATGTATAAAATTCTGAATATTTTCCAAATTCGTAGGAGTTTAACGCTCTTAAAAAGGCGAAGCAAAGTGAAAATTAGGCAGAAATGCAGCTGCATTGTGACGGTTTGATATTTTCACAACATTATACTTTTGTTTCCATTTAATAATAGTGTTAGAAAATCACGTATGTGTGTGAATTTGAGTCTTTAAATGCCTAGCTTGAAGAAACTAAAACTATAATAAATAAATTGATTCAGCAAATAAATTAATTAGCCAATCTCTGTTGTGTTGTCTGATAGAGATCCGCGATGGTTGACGGCGAAGCTGTGTCCGATGGGTCAACGAATAGGTGGAGGAACTGAATCGGCGATGATGGCGTGGTGATTTGCGGTCACAATTCCAGTGATGGGTGTGCAAGGAGGAGATCGACGAACAAGGTTCTAAACTGGCGACGATAAGCAAGGAAGATGGATCTGAAGTCTGAACTGTGGGACTGGGTTTTGTTGGTGGTTTTCGTTGAGAAGGTCTCTCTTTTCTCCTCTATCAGTGCAGGTGTAGAGAGAAGGTTTGGACGTTTGGCACCGAAAGCTTGTGAACAGAGAGGCTTCATGCCGAGAGCAAGACTGGAGATGGAGGACAAAATAGCTGGTGATGTTGGCAAAAGTGATGGTGAGAAAGCCAGCGACGAGTTCAATTGAGATGCATAAATTGTTCATGAGGGGTAGATTAGTCCAATTCATTAACTTGTAGAGTCAAAGGGTAATTTGGTTAATTTTCTTTGCCAATTGGTTGCATGGGGTGCCTTTGTCCATTTTTAAACTTTCAAGGGGTGTCATTGTCCCAAAAACATCTAACTTTCACCTGAGTGTCCTTATGCCAAACCTCAGGGGGTTTTAGTGTACTTTACCCTTTAGTTTATTCAAAACCTACGGTCCATATAATTCTTTTAGTTGATTATAACCTACTATTGTCCATGGAACTCTTTTAATTTAGGGTAAATTACACCTAGACCCCCTGAGGTTAGGTCATATTTCAGCCAGATGAAGATTTTGGTTTTAATTTTCACTTACACCCCAATTGACTTTTGACTTCCAATACATGTGAATTGACGATTTTACCCTCAATTGTTTAATACAATATATAAATACAAAATCTTAAATGACAAAAAAGCCCATATATATATATATATATTCAACACCTGTATATATATATGTGGGTATGTGTGTGTATATATATATATATATATATATATTCAACACTGGCTCCACCATTAACACCTCCATCACCACCAACGGCCCACCCTAACACCTCCTTGCACCACCAACCCACCCAAAACCAAACTGCACCCCCACCCAACATCTCATCACCACCACCCACCTAAAACCAAACCCAAAAATACACAAAATCCCATCCCACCCACTGCCGAAATGGACGTTGATGACAGAATCGAAGGCGAAGTCGATTGTTGAAGACGACGCTGAAGAGCAAGTTGATGTCGGCGGCGGGTGTCGGATTACAACCTGTACGGTGGCCCAATTAATCTATCTCGGCAGCGAGACACCAGATTACAGGCTCACAGCCTCGACGGCGTCATAATCGACGGCAAAAATCCTCATCTCCTGCTCCGGCGGGAAGGTTTGTGAGAATGGAGAAAATTAACTGTGTGAGGTTGTGTGGAGAGAGGTAGCTACAGTCGCGGCAGCGGTGAAAGAGGTCGTAGTGGAGGTGGTCGCGATGGCGACGGGAGAGACGATGCGATTGATTCGCCGATGATGACGATTTGTCAAGTCAAACGGCGACGACAGTGGGGAAGACGACAATGATGTCGAAGCCTCCGGCGGCGTTGAATCCTTGCCTTCTTTCTTTGATTTAGGGTTTCTTTCCCACTTTCCACCAAATCTCTCTCACACACACACACACACATATATATATATCACCCACACCATATACCACCCCCGCCGGCCCGCCGCATCACATCCGACGCAACCCACAGGCACATCCGACGCAACCCATAGCCACATCCGACGCCGCCATCGCTGATTGCTCTGACTAAACGCCCATCGTTGCTTTGTTGTCGCTTGGGAACACGCTGATATGAACTGGGTTTTGCTACTTGGAGCTCGCCGGAATTAAGTTTGGTTTCGCCGACACTAGGAGCTCGCCGAAACTGGGTCAGTTCAGTTCTGTCGTTCGTCACTGGAGATGAACTGGGTTTCGCTACTTGGGGCTTCATTAGGATCACAATCGACTTCGAGGCTGTAAGCCTGTAATCCGAACTGAGTTTAGTTTCGCCGACTTCGAGGATCACAATCGAAATTGTTTGGTTTCGCCGATATGAAATGGGTTTCGCAATGTTGGAGAGCTTACAAGGGTTGGGTCTGGCCCTCCCGTCAGAGCATGAGACGAGGATTTTGTCACCGATTACGATGCCATCGAGGCTGTACGCCGTAATTTGATGTCCCGCCACCGAGATATACTGATTGGGCCACCGTAGAGGTTGTAATCCTACACCCGCCGCCGACATCAACTTGCTCTTCAGCGTCGTCTTCAGCAATCGACTTCGCCTTCGATTCTTTGCCATCGACGTCCATTTCGGCAGTGGGTGGGATGCGATTTTGTGTATTTTTGGGTTTGGTTTTAGGTGGGTGGTGGTGATGAGGTGTTGGGTAAGGGTGCAGCTTGGTTTTGGGTGGGGTGGTGGTGCAGGGAGGTGTTAGGGTGGGTTGGTGGTAATGGAGATGTTAATGGTGGGAGCCTATACACACGCATATACATATACATATACATATAAGTGTTGAATATATATATATATTATATGTTGAATATATATATATATATATATATATATGCATATAAGGGTTTTTTTGTCATTTAAGATTATATATATTTTGTATTAAAAAATTGAGAGTAAAATGGTCAATTCACACATATAAGAAGCCAAAAAATAAATTGGAGTATAAGTAAAAGTTAAAACCACAATCTTCGTCTAATTGAAAATTGATCAAACCTTAGGAAGTCCGTGTGTAATTTACCCCTTTATTTTTTTTGAATACAGCACAACAATATATCCTGTGTCATGGAACACGGATTGATGGACCAAGTTATTGGCGGAAGACAAAGTGGGTGCACGTATGGAGTTATTTGCCAGGACTATATGTATATGTGTGTGTGTGTCTATATATATGTGTGTGTATATATGCTAATATTGGTTAAAATCTATCTTTAATTTTTTCACTTTTCTGTTGGGTTGCTTTGTAATTAGTGGCCATTGTTAGCATAGGGGCCTGCAAACCATTAATGGTATATTATAACCTCACCTCTTTAAATGGGCATTATTTATTGAGTGGATAGTGCGCCTAACTCTTCAGACGTCAGACGGATGCCAAACTCTTCAGACGGATGTACTATGTCGAATCTCGCCTTTAATTTGTCACGATAAAAAAAAAAATTATAAAAAAATACCTCTCCTGTTCTACTAAGTAACATCTGAATGGAGTGTAAACGTTCTAACAATAATATATAAAGTATATTATATAAATATTTATCCCATTTGAAAAGGCAAATAAACAAATACCACTAAGCACTTTATCTAATTTTTTTTGCTTTTGTATTGTGCAAGAAAACTTATTTTGATGAAAACACAACAAAAGCACAATGCACCATAGTGACCAAAATTATTCTCTTCTTAACTTTCAAAAAAAAAAAAAATTTATTCTCTTCTTGCCGGACAAAAAGAAAAAAGTCCGCAAATAAATTATGTGAAGCATCAGGAGATGTAACAGAAACGAAAAGTCCCAAGTAACGTGCATGTACTGATGAGCAATTTGACCACTCCTTGCTCTGCCATTGGTTGATGTTGAGGATATTTTACATCAATTAATAATTTCACACTCTTGCACAACTTTGAATAAATAAAATTAATTTTATTAAAAATTACAGCCAAACAATACAAATGTGTACAATGAATAGATAATAGACACCCTATAAATAAAAAAACAAATAAATATATATAAAAATACAGAAAACAAACAATTGGCTACGGTGGTAAAGTTCTGAAAATTAATGTTTCATGATGAATTAAGTTTAAATTTTTAGATTCGAATCATTTTCAGTGTGATCAATTCTTTAGAGGCTAGAGCCGCAGACATAATTCGAGCATTACTCAATTCGTGTGAAGAAATCGCTTTACATAAATCCCGTGGATTAGTTTGAACAAAACCCAAAAACTTCGGTTATCGGAAAAAATATTTATATGTGCCCCATGAGAACGTGTCAAAAAA
>JAOTQH010258673.1:0-11390 GCA_025631255.1 Cornus kousa | reverse complement strand
ATTTGCCGGTGCCCAATTTGGAATTCGCAAATTTATAGTAGATGATTGGCTTGCCCCTTTCTGCATCCATAAATTAAGCATGGGAAAAGAATTTGTAAAATTCTGTTGGAACCTGAAACTAACAAGCACTTGAACAAAGATAAATAAAATTAATTTAATAGGTCTTATACATAACGCTCTGTTTGGTTGCAGAAGACATGCAGAATAAACTTGAACCTTATGATCACTTGGGTTAGAAAGAATTTAAGGTTCCAGTATCCAACAACCAAAACATATTTTATTTACCTACTGAAAAATTTCCAGTATCTACTTATATTTCCTCTTCGCTAATAATTTTTGAATATTAATTCTTTCTCCAAAAATAATTCATATCTTTTCGATGTTGTCAGCTTCTTGTATCCTGCTTTATCTATACTCTTGTTTTTAGCCACAAGAGATCAGATGGTTTAGATTTCATACTTTTTCATACAATATTTTTCCTCAATCAATGAAATTATAGTCACTATGCTATAATTCACATTGACAGTCTGCATCTAGTTTTGGTTAATTTAAAACTATGAAGCACGGATTCGGGACACGGGTACGATACGACATGGATACGGCGATACGACAAATTTCAAAAAAATAGGACATGAACACAGCAAGGATACGGCAATAAAATAATAATATATATTATATTATATTATATATATATTTATTTATTTATTTTTACTCTATTTTTAATTTATTTTTAATAAAGATAACTTTTAAGCCCATTATTCTCTTGAAAAATATAAGCCCAAATATCTTAAAAATATAAACAAAAAAAAATTTCTATATGACTTATTACTACTTTATTTTACCGCTTTATTCGTGCATGGAGTCGAGGGGAGTGGAATTTTTTAATTTTTTACTTCAAAAATGGGCACGCTGGAGCGATGACATCTACAACTGATGATGTAAGCGATGACATCTGCCACTGATGATGTAAGCGATGACATATTTTGAGCCAATTCCAAATTTACAATTCCAATTTTGTCAACATATTGTAGTTACCAAACCCTTAAGTTTTCTATTTTATTGATGTTATTTGTTTGGTAGGGTTTGAATCTCTTTTTGGGTTTCTGAATTTTTTTTTTTTCAATTTTTTTGTACTCTTTTTTTTTTTCAAAAATTAAAGCAATTTTCATATATGAATATAAATAATGTACAAGAGATGGACTTTTGGCCCACAAAGAAAAAGGCTGATACATGACCAACGACCAAGCCCAATATTAGGACGGATACAAAGAAACTGTAACTGCCATTAACCGTGAAAACATTTTAATAGAGTCACTACATACATTTCGGTAGTAGCACAGAAGCGGCTAGATTGTTGAGAACTAGTCCGGCGGTTGAGGAGGAGGTGTACAGTGGGACGGCAATATATTCCAACCTTGAAGAATCGATCTAGAGGAAGAGCAGTCCCTTAAATAACCCAATTTCAGTATTGCATCAATAGTAGATGAGACATTTGCACAAACCACCCTCTGCGATGCCTTTTGAACTTTAAAGATTCTTGCATTTCTCTCTTCCCAAGTATGGAACACTAGAGCAGAAAAGCATAATTTCCTATGTAGATTAATAAGAGTATTAGCTTTACAATGATCACTGATCCACATAACTAAATTGTCCCAATTGTTAATTGTTGTGTGAATGCTGCTCTTGTACATGATGAAACGCCAAAGAGGGGATGTGAAAGAATAGTTGACTACGGGATTCCGTTGACATATTACAAAGAGAGCAAATGTTATGGTGTTTAGTCATTGATGTGCTGTCAAGAGTGGTGGTTCAAAAGCTATATCAATTTTTATTTATTTTTTTATTTTTTTACTCTGTCAGTACAATTATTGAGATTTTGGATGCATGTATGACTGTTGTCCTCTGCAAATTATTTTGGTCTTCTAAGTTTGGTATGGTCATAGACGCTTTAAAGTATATTGACCTACACAAAATATTGTGTGGGTTAGTATACTTAAATTATGTGGGTTAGTATACTTAAATTTTTTATTTTTTTTTGAAAGGTTAAAAAAAAAAAAAAAAAACTTACTTCAGTTAAAAATGGTGACGTTCTGGTTAAGGAAAAAAAAAACCCGCATTACGTTCCCTTAACGTGACCAGGTTCTCTCTCCTGTCTCTCTCTCTCTCTCTAACCATGTCCGAAGAACCATCATCCTTTTATCGAGTAGCTAGATGTGTCAAGATGTCTAAGAATTTCAAAATGAGAGTAATTTTGAAATTCTTAAAAGGATGAGAAGAATATATTGTCTAGACGAGAGAGATAAGAATGTAGAAATTTTGGGTTTTTGAAATCTGGCTAAAAAATGGAGATCGAAGAATGAGGAAGAGAGACGAGAGAGAAGTATGGAGAAATTAGACTCAAAATTTTGGCCATTTCTTTTGTTTTCCTTCATTTTCTCAATTACCAAACAGAGCCCATTGTTTAGTTTCCCCTTATTATTATTATTATTATTATTATTATTATTATTATTATTTTCTTTCTTTCTGCACATTCACTTACAGAGGTTTTGATTTTACTTTGTTTTAGCAATGCAGGAGTCCATCAATGAATTATCCAAGCTTGAAAATCAGTACAAACCAACTTAGCCATTGTTGTAGATACACCCATCACCGACCCATAAAGGGGGGATGGTGGCTCCAAGAAAGAACCCAGCCACCTTAAGGCAATGTTTGTCTTGATTCATTTCTTTTTGTTTTTTTAACCAGAATGGCACCGTTTTTCTTTGTCAGTTCATTTTTGTGTCATATTTTGGAAATTGTAATTGTGAGCTGGGATTCTCAAAACATACTGTAACACTTATTATTGGACAAAAGGAGTAATATATAGTATAACCTTTTGGTTATTTGTGTTCCAATTTATTTGCTTTGTTTAATTAATTTGCTTTATTCATTTATAAAACCCCACTGATCTGATTTGCTTGAACAAAGCAAATTACTTGATCAGATACCTAAATTAGACAGATTTGATCGGGTTAAAATTTGAATCCTATTACAGCTATTTTGTAAATATTGTTATGTCCAGTTTATAATATTCTTATGGAATGATGTAAAAAGTTATACTATATAATATTCTTATAGAATGATGTAAAAAGTTTCATCATCTAATTTTATACTATATTAAATTAGTTAGATTCTAAAATGAGTTTGCGTTTGAATATTATCGAATTCCCTATAAGAAGAATTTAAATTTATAACTTTCGAAAAAAAAGAATTTAAATTTAATTGGTAGTACCAATTAATTTGCTTTGTTTAAATTTTTTTTCTTTTTTTCTTTTTTACTTGAACAGATTCTGAATAGGTTAGTTGCACAAGAAGTGCTTATTGTATAGTCTGTCTCAAAATAATTGTCAACATTCCTTTTTTAAACAATATATTTTACATCTTTTCATATATGTCAAAATTTTAAACTTGAATATTCAAAACTTAAAAAATCAAATTAGTAAATTTCCAAGGAGACCATGTCTCACATGTTCCTTTAAAAATTCCTACTCTCCAAAGACGACATCTAAATTGGGATAGAGGGAGTATAATATATATAATCTTCTTGTTTTCTGTGTTAATTTTCATTTGTTAATTTATTTGCTTCGTTTAATTTTTTTATTTTTCTGAACTAGAAATAAATAGGCTAGTTGCGTTGGGAGTGCTTGTTGTGTACAATATATATAATCTTCTTGTTTCCTGTGTTCTTTTCAATTGTTAATTAATTTGCTTTATTTAATTTTTTTTCTTAACAAATAATGGAATATGTTAGTTGAATGGAAGTGCTTGTTGTATATAATATATATATATAATGTTCTTATTTCTTTTCAATTGTTAATTAATTTGTTTTGTTTATTTATTTATTTTTCCTTCACAGATTATGAATGGATCTAGAAGTACACCATGGAGGATTTTTTCAAAGCACTCCACTGAAGATTTATACATATGACACTGTAAGAGCCGTTTGGTTTGTTGTTGGAATAAAAAAAATATTTTTATTAATAGAACTGTCAAGATATTACGGTCAGTACAAAATATGTCAGGTGTTTGGTGATATATTGTAATAAATACTTTTCACAATTAAATTATTTTTTAATTTATTTGGACAATATTTTTTAAAATCATTTCTATTGTTAATTTTACAATAATACCTTTGATATGATGTTATCATATTTGATTATTATAATTTTATTAAGAAAGGGGTGTAATTGTAGTTATAAAATAAAATGCATAAAATTGCCTAATGAAAAAGAATTACCAAAAATATTTAACCTCTACTAGAACACAGTTTTATAAGCTCTAAATTCTAGCTTCATTCAAATGCTTTACTGAACTAAATTTGGTAACAATTTAAAGCACTTATAATGGTTACCAAACACATTTAAACGCAATTTTTAAAAATAAAAGTGCTTTTAGTAATAGAAAATCAATTCCAAACTGACTGTAAATCTGATTTAGGAAAAAGTTATCAAGGTAAGTCACATTTGTTCAAGAAAAGTTAGTGTGTTTAATTGATTTGAATGAAGTGTGTAATTAATGTTGTTAAATTTCTTGGATGGCAAGCCCACTACTATGGACTCTAGACCATGGTTTGTGATATCGGTTACGGTATCGGTCGCAATGTAACGAACTCAGACAAAATTAGTGTAAACTTACACATACTAGTCGCATATCAAATTTGAAAAAGAATCGCGTATCAAATTATACGAGGAACCATGCTCTAAACTTTAAACAGCATTGGGATTACAGTATGCTACACCTGGTGACAATTTTTTATGATAGGAAACACCTTTTGTTTCCTTTATTATTATTATTATTATTATTTTTGGTGTTTTTTTGGATTAGATGACAGCATTCACCTTTTTTGGTGGTGTGGAATTTGGACATGTATATGAACATAGATATAGTTCAATAGCAACATATATGATAAATATTACTCAAGGAGCATTGCTATTTCACCCTACTTAAAAAATGGATTTAATACTAACTCTAACTTATTGTATAAGTGTCATGTGACTAGTGAGCCCTATTTAGAAACATACAAGCAATCTCTCTTCTTTGCCCCTTACAAATCACACACCATCGCACTCCTCACTTTAATTCCTTGGCTCTGGCCTAATGTCGTGATCGTTGGAGTCTTGGACACGAGAATTTGGCTGGAATGACCAAGCTTCTCCGACAACGGCCTCTCTCTAGTTCCCTCCGATTGTAAAGGCACTTATGAGAGAGTACACTGGATTTGTCTTCTGCGAGAAATCAGAAAATCATCTACCTCTTTAAGCTCTCTATGTTTTTATCTTTTGCCCAAAGGGATTGTAGAGACCCAGTTAACCCATGAACCCTAAGTTCTTCAAATCTCAATTGAAAAAAAAAAATTTACAATCTTTGTTAGGTGATGAAAAAGAGACCTAAGGACGCGAAGAAGATTATGCAAACCCAGGTTAGAATGTTCTCTCTTCAGTTTTTTTTTTTTTTTTTCATTTTTTTTTTCTTTTTTAGAGGTGAAAACTAGTTGAAGATAAGAGAGAGAGAGAGAGAGAGAGAATTTTTACTTCTTTTTCACTTCTAAGTAACAAAGTCTTTTAAATGAAGAATATAGTTTGTAAAGTGAATGAATTTTAAGGAAAAATATGTATATATAAGTAAATTGATGCACACAGAGAAAAGAAACATAAAGAGAGAAAATAATAGGAAGTAAAGAAAAAAAGATAATTTTGTCTAAAATATACATTGCATTTTAACATGAGACTTGTTATTTTGATTATCTTATGTCTTTATCGGTATAAAAAAGTCTTTAAAAATATCATTTTCGTTATTCCAATCGTCATAATAAAATACAGATATATATATATATATAAACTCACCTAAAATATTTGTTGTGGGAAAATTTTAAAGAGCTGGTGTGGTGCTATTGAAGAGGTAGAGAGGGTGTACGGAAGACGAAGAAATGGGTTTCCAATCAAACAAATGGAAAAGTATAGGCAAAGGGACCGCCATATTGAAGGGTAATATTGGCATTATGGAAAAATGATTAGCCGGAAGGCCCGGCCCGGAAAACCGTCGGATGTCACATCAAGGGTATATCGGCTAACTTTTGAAACTAATGGGACTGCTCACTTTTTATACTTGGGGGTTTGCCACTTTGTGTAAATTTCCATCCCCAGTACAATAAATTATCAGCTCAGTCTCTTCTTTTTCATTCAGCCAAACAAAATAGGGGGAGAATTTAATCTTTTATCATGTCTCATTCATCTTCTGTTCTTTTTTCTTTTTTTCATTCTTTATACTCCACAAATTTTCATCTCCCAAATGCAATAAACTATCGGCTAATTATCTTCTCTCTCATCTAGCCGAACAAAATAAGGAAAGAATACAATATTTTCTCTGGCATGTCTCTCTTCTTTTCATCCAATATTTTTTCATTCCTATCTAACAAAGCATTAGTATATGACTCTTGAGTACCATATCTTTAATCTCTCTTGCCACAGACCTGCATTTCCTAGCTCTTCCTCCATTAGAAGAGCCCCAGTGAAACCTTTTTTGCCCACTTAGTTGCAAATTTGCTATAAATTTACTTAGATTGGGTTAGTATCTGTGCCTGTAATGACCCTTAAATTGAATGATTCAACCACATTTTTTTCCTTCTTGAACTGATTCAACCTGCTGTGTTATTCCTTCCCAAAATCAGATCAATGCCAAACTCCTAAAACATAAACTACAGATTTTTTAACAGACACTGTACTCCCCTTAAATCCCAAAACGATCTCAGTTGCAATCCATTGACATTTCTCATCAATTGACGTTTGATATATGACCGGGCCTCTTTATCTTCCATCTCTACACCACAACTATTAGAAAGAAATCTGATAGCATGGAATTTAGTTTTTGAATTGAAAAAAAAAAAAAAAGCATTGAACAACAACAATTTCAATTCGGAGGTTAGGAATTTAAGAATGCATAGGAAACACCCATCAATTTTGCTCCAGTTTTTTCGCTCTATGTATCTCTCTGGCCAGGTATCTGGGGCTTTTGGGAAGGCATTTTAGTTGCATAGGCAGAGAACTTTCCATCGCTTTCAGACATTGTCATTGTTTTATAATTAGTTACAAATACAGCTGTATGAATATATGTTTCACAATTGTTCACCATACAAAACACTAAAGCCTCTGTTTGGGTCGAAGGTTCAAGCCTCCACTAGAGCTCGTGTTTGAGTATATATATATATGTTGTTCATTATATATATAAACAAATGAAATCTAAAGTTCTTTTTTAAATGAAACAACAAAAAATACAAAATTGACGGGAAAAAATGCAGTTTACAAAGACACAGAATAAAGAAGCATAATTCCCAAATGAAAGCAGAACCGAAGCCCCTGTAAGAAATCTGTACTACCACAACACTAATTTTCTAAATATCATAAGGAGGTCACATATTAATCATAAACTTACAGTCAAGCGTAGATAAACAGGAACCTTTTCATGCCATCAAGACATTAGACAACAAGCATTCAAACCACGATCAGCAGTGCAGCAAAGCTTTTCCCTCACTCCCTCGGAAACTTTCCACCCTAGACAAAGCAACTGGAGAGCAGTCATCATGCCCAGGCACTAAAGGAGATTAAAAAATGATGATGAACATGAACAAAAGTTGGCCATAGAAGAACAGTATAATACGAGAACCGAGGAAAGATAGAAGGATGGATGAAGGACCTGCTAAAATTTATCTGTGATTAACCTGCTTACAAGTTTTGGCAACTCTCGAGGACCATAGGAACAATACTAAAGGGTAGATTTACAAATGGAAAATAAAATGGAACTTCCACGCAAGACTCAAATTAAGAATTTTTTTTTTTTTTTTTTTAATATAAAAAAGTACATGCATGCAAATTTCAGAACCTAAAATCATAATATAAAGCTTGATACAACTTTCAATTACTTGAAGCAAAGAATAACATGTATTATAACTCCAATCAAGAATGATTCAACAAAAACATTTATGCAAATTCCAGTTACTCCAACCAAACTACGAACTTTAGTGTTATTACATGTGAATCTGTTATTATCTCATAAACTGGGTTTAAATATCACATCCTTCCATTTAAATATTACTGTATGTTAGCTCTACCACAACTCCTTCCCCACCTGCGTCTACGAGACCTTCTCTTCCTCCCATCCTTTTTTGCCTTAACCTTCTCTTTCAAGTCCCTCTCACCTCGCCTTTTATACATCTTAAAGGTTATTTGTCTGTCTGCAGCCATCTTCCTCACCTTCTCTGTGATCTCTGCTGCAAGCTGTCTGTTGAACAGTTTCCTCAGACCCCTCATGAGCTTAGCAAAAGTATCTGGCTGAGGCATCAGTCCAGCATCCATCATGTCCAAACAGTAAAAACAAGCCTCCTTCACATGCCCTTTTGAGAACAGTGCATGAATCCAGATTGTCCATGCACACACATTAAGCTCGCATCCGTTAGTCACCATGCAACTCCAAACATCTTTACTCCTTTCAAGTTTATCTGCTCTTAGTAAAGTATTCAATAGCTCCTTCAAGGTACCATAATGAGGAACAGAAAAAAGACCTCTTCCAACCATTTCTTTGAAATACTCACAAGCTTCAACCAGACACCCTTGCTCAAGAACTCCATTAATCATAATGACAAAGGTGTCAATCCCTGGACTAAGCCCAACTTGTTCCATCTTATTCCACTGTTGAACACCTTCTTTAACCTCTCCCAACTTGCACGTCAGTCGGATTACTGTATTGAAGATACTGAGATCAGGAAGACAACCAACCTTCTGCATCTCATCCACAAGTTCTATACACTCCTCAAGTTCTTCCTTCTTCTCATGTGCCAGCATGATATGCAAATAGGTTGTCTGATTTGGAAAATGGCCCTGCTGTATCATACTATCCAAAAGCTCGTAAGCCTTATCAATTTTTCCCCATTTACAAAATCCGCTTATCAATGCAGTATAGGTTACCTGATCCGCCTTGCAACCACAATTATGCATCTCCATAAAAACCCGCATGGCCTCCTCCATTTTTTCATGAGAACAAAGGGCCTGAATCAAAATTGTGTATGTTGTGACATTTGGATCACAACCTTTCCTCCTCATCTCTTGCAAGAGATCAAAAGCATCTGCCATTTTCCCTGCCACCGCATACCCATTAAGTAAATTGTTATATACCACAATGTCTGGCTCAAATCCTGCTTCCCTCATCTGTACCAAAACAAATTTTGCCTCCATAAGCTTCCCTTCTCTACACCAACCATACAATAATGAAGTAAAATGCTTAATAGTTGGAGTAAACCGAACTCTCATGTCCTCAAACAGTGAAGCAGCTTCTTTTACACTACCATTCTTGCACAACGCATCCAACAAACACCCAAACACATATTCATCTGGTTCGCAACCATATTTAGGCATCTCATCCAGTACTTCAATTGCCTTCTTAACCATTCTAGAGGATGCAAATCTTCTCATTAAAACAATAAATAAATCAGGTGAAATGAGCAGAGGATTCTCTTTCCTCATCTCCTCAATTAGGGCCCAAACAGTGCCAAATTGCCTCATCTTACCCAAAATCTTAATCATTGCCTTGTACACATCATAACTATGTCTATAACCCGGCTGCTTTGAAGTCCACACAAAGAATCTATACCCTAAGTTACCAGCATCACCGCATCGATTCAACACACGCTCAGCTAAACCAGATCGCACAACAATGCCGGATTCTTGCAAAGCAAGTTCAAGTTTTGGGACCCTAGAATGGAATTTCCTTAGAATTCTATAAACCTTTTCCACATCAGCTGCAAATTCATCATGAATTTGGTCACTGCTGCAGCCTTCTGAAGTATTTCCAAGACGAACGAAGTCAGTCCCTCTTCTTCTTCTGTCACTTGACATGCTCCGAACTTCATTCCTGGTAGGGTTGGATTTTGAGGACTTTTGGGGTGAACCCATTAGAGAACGGACGGAAGAGAAATGGGATTTGGGTGATTCTTGGGATAAGGGGGCAGAAGCATATGATTCTTGGAGGATAAAAGCAAAAGGGGTGCTTGGTTTTGCGCCAAGAAAGAAGTTACCGAGAGCCACCGACTTTGAAGAGCATCGCTGCATTTTCTTAGGGGGCTATGCGCTTAATGTCTGTAATATTCTTGCATTTTCATAATGCGTAAAAAAGTAGTTAACTGTTCAGCCCTCAATCTTAAAACCCTAGAAAAGTCAATTTCAATACTGGAGTTGAACAGTGTATAAGGAAGAGGGAAGAAAAAGGGTATGAAAGACAAAATCTAAGGTTGAAGATTGAGGTGAGAACACTTCATAGTAATTACTGAGCACCCGAGCAATTATTGATTTGGGAATTGGGAGTTTAGAAAAAATCAAGATAGATTCTGAAGTGGAAAGTTTTTAAGTTGTAAAGACAAAAATAGGATTTTGAAAAAGCATGAAATTGTTCATGAATCATAAAATCGATATGTTTAAAATCATCAAGAACGTGTCTAAAACGAATATGGTTTAAATTCAGAATCCGTTATATGTATATATCAACAAAAACTTGAAAATTTCCTGAAAATTGAAGGGTACTGTAAGTATGGAGTCCTATAGGCAAATCATACTGCATTAAATTGGGGAAAATGTAAAGTACACTCACCGGATGAGACTCAAACCTTCTTCTCTTGGCTGGCGGAGTACACACTAATGCAGGATCGATAAATTCGTGAGTTACTCGACCCAGGTAAAAGGGGTCTTAGCTCTTCGAGCAAGAATCGTCGATTCAAGACTGATTTCGCCTCCGATTCATGAACTGAGGTTGAACGATCGAGAACTCGAAGTTTAAGATTTATGGATTCACATTTCCGGAGAATAAGAATACAAAGAACCCCAACTTAGGATTGGTTGACGGCGACAACGGCAGTGGTCATGGTGGTTACAGTGGAAGCTGTGTTCCTCCTCCTCTTCGTTGTCTCTCCTGTCTCCTCTTACCGAGTTGTTCCGGGTTCGAACCGGGTCAGATTCGTGAAGTTGATGAGATTTAGGTCTGATGGGAAGGCCTCACCGAAGACACACTCGCACAATTTGTTACTCCGTATTTTATATCTTACTAGCGATTATTCTCTCCCGGCATGTGCATGTTTTAATCCTACAACTCCTGAGGCATCCAGATCACCAACTTATTTTTTTGACTCGTTTAAAAGATTAAAAATTACTACATTTTTTTTAAATATCTAACTATATTAAATTATAAATTTACCCACATTCAAAAAAACATTTTTTCTCTTTTTCCCCTCTTCCTTCTCTCTCCTATCTAACACACACACACACACACATATATATATATATATATATATATATATATCTATATATATATAC